>JBAMBK010001845.1:0-149420 GCA_037043435.1 Drosophila suboccidentalis
AAAAACTGGCTAAATGAAGAGAAAAATTTGCAATTTACCCTGAATTCGCGATACTGAAAGATAAATGATTGTACATATATCCTCAAACTTTTGTTATTGCATTCATATTATATAGTTAATCTTTGGCAGGTTTTCTGAGGTTTATAGAAATAATCTAATCTTTACTTTTATTATATTGCCAAACCTAACTGCAAGGCTACAAAGCTTTATATTTTGATAATAATTATGTGAAAGTATACAAAATATCTTGGAATTCTTGTTTTTATTTGTTTTGTCTTTTTGGTCTTACTTTTTTTTTATCAAATTATACATAAAGATTTCGATAGAAGCAAAACATGTCCGGCGTCTGTAAAGAAATAAACGTAATCATAAAATATTGTCCTATCTATTTTAGTGAAATCTGAATTAATTTGTCAAACATTATTAATCAATTTTGTATCACCCTTTTAATAATCGTGACATATATAAATAAGATTAAGCGTGAAAAAGGTCAAGATGTTAGCAACCGAAATATCGGATATTATAATGTTCAAAATAAACAGAAATTTTCAAAGACTAAAAAAAAAAAAAATTCGGAAATATTCAGATAAAAATAGGTTTTTATGCAGATTATTGATAATATTTGCCTTATCTCTTATACCAATTTAAATCATCCTGGTCTCCCTAATGTAATATATCAAAAAGTACTTTTCAATTTAATCATATAATTTTTAACAAAATTGTTTATAAAGTGATTAATTAATACAAACGCTTTAATTATGACACTGAATATATATATTTTTAAGCATCTGTGTTAGAAGTTTATATAAGCTTTATTTAATGTTTTTATTTCATCTATTCCCGATGGGTCTACAAACAATATTGTTATGATCTCTACAGTTAAATAAATATATTTAAGAATTCTAAGTATATATTTAATATTCATAGTTTTGAACTCTGCTCAATTGCTATAACTATGCAATAAAAAGCATTTGTTTCAGATGTACATATATAAGATTTATATATATATATGTAAGCTATAAAGAAACGGATTAACAAATAATAAAAATGTAAAAATAATTAAGGGAATATATTTTGATTTATTATTTAATTTAAAGTTACTGATAATTTAAAATTTTGATGAACTATTTTTGATTATTGTAAAATTATTTGATGTTTTTGTAGATGCTATCCCAGACTTTTAGCTTGCTGACCTCGGGTAGTTCCATGATTTTGATTCTCTCCGAAATGTTTAAGCACTTGAAGTTTTTCTTGGCCAAGGGCGTCCAATGGGTTCCCTTGGGTAAACTTGATTCAACGCTGGCGCAGTTGGGATTCGATGTGGCCGCAAACGTGGTCAAAATGTCGATCATGCGCTCAATGGTTTGATACTCGGCTGTGTGCTTGTCCAGCTTCCAGGCGAAGTCGCCGTACCAAATATAGGAGTGGTCATCGACATGGGCAACCCCTCGCAGCTTGTCGCCGCAGTACTTGAGTCTCTGATGATTGAACGTGGACGAATCAAAGTCGAAACGATAGAGATATGTGGGCGCCGCAGACGAATTAAGACGTGACTTTATGGTGCGCATAATGGGATGCCAAAAGACCTTGTAGCTGGCATACTGCAAGAGTAATAATATTAAATGAATCATAAGAGAATCAGGTAGTGAACTCACTTCACAATAGGCCACCACACTGTCTGGCTGCAGCTCTAGTGGCTTGTCCCCAAAATGCAGCATCTTCAAACGCTTTCCCAGATTAAGGGCCAACTCTTGGGGCAGCGTACGCTTCAGTTCCAGGGGCAACAGATGTTGCGGCTGTTCCTGGAGGCTGGTGATGAGATACGGCGACATGTGAACCCGACCATACATCAGGAGGCCCTCGAACGAGGTGCCGCTCATCAGAACTGGGATGTTGTTGCCCCAGGCTGTGTCCAGCATTTCCAGGGGCTGCTTGGGCAGCACACAGTGCTCGGTGCTGTACGGTTCCACGACAGGACCGAACTGGAAGACACAGTCGTCCAGATTCTCGGCTTCACTCAGCAGATACGGTTTCACTAGATTTTCACCGGGCACATTTTGCAGATATTCCAGCACCTTCGTATCCGAGGCCTGATTCACCCTCTTCATGCCCAGACTTTCGGCGAGACGTCGCGCCAAATTGGGCACCGGACACAGAGCCCAGGAGCACAGAGCATTGCCCGACTGCATGATGGCCTTCTGGAAAAGTCCTTCCGCTGCCGGATTCAACATTAGATAGTGAACCGAGGCAGCACCGGCACTTTCACCGAATGCAGTTACATTTGCCGGATCTGCATTGAAACAGGCAGCATTCTGTGTAATCCACTTCATTGCCAGCAGTTGATCCTTGAGTCCGGCATTGCCAGGCACACCGGCTGCTGAATTTTTGAGACTTAGGAAGCCCAGGGGACCCACACGATATGAGACCGTTGCCACAACGACATCGCGCATCATAAAATAGTCCGGACTGTGCAAATCTCGTGTGGGATCGCCCTTCTCAAAGCCGCCGCCGAAGAAGAACACAATGAGAGGCAGGGGCTTCTCTGTATGCATCTATGGAATGAACTTTAATTAGTTGATTATCTATCGCATTCAGGGATCGTAATGATTATAAGTATTGCAAAAAAAATTATGAAGTAAGAGTTATTTGCTGATTTTTATAAAAGAAATGGAAAATCAACTTTTATTTTTAATTTAAATAATAAAAATTTAATAAAACTATGTTTATGGGTATAAAAAGTACAGCAATTAAAAGGTAACGATTGTAGAACTTCCCTAACTCGAATCAGCATTATCCAAGAAAAAAGTTCAAGTTATGGAGACTTCGACTTATGGAAGTCTTTTTGTTAAGTTTGGTATACGCTATTGCCACTCAATTTAGTTCGAGTTAGAGAGAATTTGAGTTATAGACGTTCGAGTTATGGAAGTTCAACTCTATTTATAAAATAGAGCCATCCTTTTCAAAAGATTTACATATCAATTAAATTTTAATTTGCAAGTTTTATAATAAAAATGTATAATAAAACTTATTTAATTATTTCAAATTAAATTAACTAGAATTTTTTTCAAAATGTAGAACATAAAAATGGGAAGTAATTCGATTTATCCGACTCTTAACTCTTATGTGCGATCCCTGATCGTATTCGATTGCAGATACTTACCGACTTGACGTACACGTTGAGATACAGACAGTTCTCAACGCCCTCGAGCTGCTTGGTGTACTGATTATACTGCAGCGGCTTCTCGCCCTTCTGCCGACAGATCAGCGCCTTCTTCCAGGGCGCCACTGGCAGCGGGGCCTTGAACCTGAGTGCACCCAGAGGTGGCTTCGCATACGGAATGCACTCGAAGCTGACGTAATCATCGCCATAGATACTCGTACAGTGGCTGCCAATGATAATGCCACTCTTGGTCTTTACAACGATATCGGTCTTAGGGCTGTAGTACAAATCATAATATTAAATGTATAAAATATCTTCACGATCTTGAATCTTACTCACCTGCCCATGTCACGATGTGCAATGATCGGGTTTTACACGGTTGCGCCTTTTTTATCTGGTGCTGCTGTTAAATTTTGTTGTATCTAACAATAAAACACATTTATGGCAATTTTTATTGCTAACGTACGAAGAGACGACAAGTACTAAAATGAGACCTGGAATACTATCCGACAGCTGATTTTGAGTACATTTGTATATTCTGTGACGATTTGAGTTTAGTTTCACAGCTAACAATGCTAAACTGTTCATCATTGTTTTTATTTATTTTTGTTTTTGTTTATCAGCATTGCGAGCAAAGCTCTCTCTCTCTCTCTCTATCTCTCTGCTGGCGACGCCAATCGCGACCGCAGAAATTTATCTGCATTCACATACATGCATACATACTCATGTATACACACGGTTGCCACAATTGGCGTTTTTGCGCCAAAACTGGCTCTGTTTTTTCAGTTGGCGCAATGGCACTTATTTTTGCGATTTGGCTCTTTTTTTCATCAGTTCAGAATCAGTTATATTGTATAGTTTTAGGTTGAAGTACATATTTATTTTAATTTAATAACATAATCACCAAATTAAGATGAAAATGTGAAGTACTTTAGATATATGTGTTATTCATTTAAGTGTTTGTGAACGAAATATTTTTTATATAATTAAATGCAAAAATAACATGAACTGCAAAAAAAAAGTTTTGGCTCTTTTTAGACAATTTGGCTCATTTTTTTTGTTGTTTTTGGCTCAATCAGATATTTTTGAAGTGGCAACCGTGTGTATACATATGTATTTGCATGCAGTTATTCTGCCAGGGCTGCATAAGCTGTGATTCGCATTTAAAAATATTTATATTACCAAATTAATTTTTTTGTGTCTATTATTTTTACTTACATAAATCAATACTACATAAATAAAAAAAATATGTTTTAAATGAATACCCTATTGCTGAAAGCAACTGCAGCCCTGGAAATTGTATTGCATAAATAAAGTGAGCGTCAGCGCATGGTATAATAATACAAGGTACAAGTGTATTATTGTGTAAACGTAAAATATACGCTGATATCAGTTTGTTTATTTTATTTTGTGATTAGATAGAATAAGCCTCGATATGTGGATTTTTTAGCATTTAGAGAATTGATAACAATTTAACAATTCACAATGACTTTGAATCTTTAAAAGGAAAAGCAATTTTACATATTGTATTGTCACATTATACAATTTGCACATTGATATAAAAATTTAAAATTCATAAATTAATTATCCAACAAACTTAAAAATGCGTAAGCACAACGTATACCAAATTAATTAAGTGATTGAAATTTGAAAGTATCATCCCAATTTGATATTCAAAACAAACGAAACTTACAACCACGGTTGCCACAATTGGCGTTTTTGCGCCAAAACTGGCTCTTTTTTTCCTGTTGGCGCAATTTCACTTATTTTTTCGATTTGGCTCTTTTTTCATCAGTTCAGAATTAGCTATTTTGTATAGTTTTAGGTTGAAGTACATATTTATTTTTATTTATTAACATAATCATTAAATTATGTGTTATTGCTTTAAGTGCTGTGCTGCTCGAACAGCGTGTCCACATTTAATTGCAATAAATCGGCGTTCATATTTACTCTTTTTATAACTCTTTTTCATAAAAATTTCTCTCTCTCTCTAACTCGCAGTAATGAAAAGCAACGCAAAAAAAAAAAAAAAAAAAAAAACACATGACGAGCGCTCATGAGCAGCGCCGCTATCACTCTCTCTCTCTCTCTCACCAACTCATTGTCATTCAAAACAAACGAGCGATGCGATACAGCTGTTAAGCCAGCCTGTTAACATAAATAAGCACTGTTAATGCTAAGCAGAGACGCACAATGTTAATTCTCCGCCAATCTATTTTTGTTCAAATAATCTTTCTTGGGAATGGGCCGCACAAATTTCGACCAGACGTTCAGTGTACTTTGTGCTTATGTATATGCAATACATATTTCCCTAATATCAGAAATATACGGAAAAACAACATAGGTACATTGCATAAATTAACCGGCAACGAGGCGAAATTCGATTAATCGCATTGCGACGGTCAACAGAATTGGAGCAAGCAGAGCAAATACTTTGAAAATTAGTATATTTTTTAAAATATTTCAAAAAAATTGAATACACTTATGTACACACTTCCGTATATATATACTCGTATATAGAAACTTAGAAATGGATGTGCACGTTGGTTTTCCGAAGCTGATCCAGATGGGCGCCAAGTGAGTAGATAAGATAAAATATTATCTAGATGACAGCTGTGAGGAATTGTTTTTATTCCTTTCATCATTGCGTTGACTTTGAACTTGAAAATTTCTGAAATGTAAATCTGAATCTGAAACTCGCTCCACAGCTGCGTCTTATCAGCAGATGCACCGCATATGTTTCTTATCAGTCTGAATTGTAATCTGTAACCTTGATCCTTGACCCGCAGACTCGTCGGGCATAAGGTGCAGCAATATCGTTTGGCCACCAGCCACACAGTCATCGTGGAGACGAAGTACGGCCGAGTCCGTGGCCTCCAGCGGAAGACAATCTACGATGCGGAACTGTACTACGCCTTCGAGGGGATTCCCTATGCCAAACCACCAGTGGGTGAGCTGCGTTTCCGTGCACCACAACCGCCAGAGCATTGGAAAGGCGTGCGCAACTGTACCACATACAGCGAGAAACCGTTGCAGCGGGACATGATACTGGGATCGATTGAGGGATCCGAGGATTGCCTGTACTTGAACATCTATGTGAAGAACATGAAGTCCACAAAGCCACTGCCCGTCATGGTCTGGATCTATGGCGGTGGCTTTCAGAAGGGCGAAGCCTCCCGGGATCTCTATAGTCCGGATTACTTTATGAAGCAAAATGTGGTCTTTGTGACCATCAGCTATCGACTTGGCGCTCTTGGTAAGCTCTTTCCTAATTACGACTCTTGTTGACTACTCATACAGTTGCTTTTTTAATAGGTTTTCTTAGTCTAAAGGATCCGAAGCTAGATGTGCCCGGCAATGCGGGCCTTAAGGATCAGGTGCAGGCTCTTCGCTGGATAAGTCAAAACATTGCCCACTTCAACGGGGATCCCAACAACATAACCCTGATGGGCGAGAGCGCTGGCGCCGCGTCCACACATATTATGATGACCACCGAGCAGTCGCGTGGTCTCTTCCACAAGGCCATACTGCAATCGGGCTGTGCGCTGTCCGCATGGGCAGATACTCCGGATCGCAACTGGGCCTATCGCCTCGCCCACCATATGGGCTACAAGGGCAGTCAGCTGGACGCGGATGTGCTGCGGTTCCTCACCAAGGCTTCGGCCCGACAGATCGCGTCCCATGACCAGGATGTCGTGACGCAGGATGAGCTGCGGAGCTTTTACCTGTTCGCCTTTGGGCCTGTCGTCGAGCCGTACGAGAGTTCGCATTGTGTGGTGCCAAAGCCACACAAAGATATGCTGGCCAGTGCCTGGGGCAACAGCATTCCCCTTATCATGGGCGGCAACTCGTTCGAGGGCCTGTTCTCTTATCAGCTGGTTCGCAACGATCCCTGGGTTATGACGCACTTTGATAACATAATACCCCGTGAAGTGAGTGCTGCGTGTTCCCCCGAACAGCTGCAGGAGTTGGTCCGTCGCCTGAAGCAATTGTACTTTGGAGATGAGCAGCGGGATCGGATGGAGCTCTTCGAGGCCCTCTCCATATTCTCGCATCGTCAGATCTGGCACGACCTGCATCGGATGGTTATGGCCCGGCTTAAATACGCTCCAACCTCATCCACTTACCTGTATCGCTTTGACTTTGACTCACCGCACTTCAATCAATTCCGTTGGCTCGTCTGTGGTGATCGTGTTCGAGGCGTTTCCCATGCCGATGAGCTGTCCTACCTGTTCTACAATGTGCTGGCAACGAAACTGAGTAAATCCTCGCTAGAATATCGCACCATTGAACGCATGGTGGGCATGTGGACAGCCTTTGCAGCCAACAGCAATCCCAACTGCCAGGCCACAGACTCCGCCGAGTGGACACCTGTCGAGCAGACGCCAAATGGAGCACACAACTGCTACAACATCAGCGAAGAAATGCAAATGATGGCTCTGCCCGAGGCCACAACGCTGGCCGTCTGGGATACCTTCTATGATAAGGAGGCTCTTTACTGACCCATCTCTCTATTCTCATTCCAATTCCACTCGAAAGATACTCGAAACCTAATCCAATACTTCTTTAAGAAAATTACTTCTACGTATGGTTGTCGTCCATGTACATAGCATAATTACTTGTGATCACAAAGCTCTTCTATTAAAGTGTAACTAAATTCTTGTAAACTTTAGTTTTTAGAATGTACCTGATCCAAATCCTTAAAAGAATAAAGTGCAAATCTGTATATATTTTTAGAATTTAAAATCCTATTTGGTGACCCTAAATTAAGCTTTCGATTGTAATAAAAATAATTGAAATTATCTCGTAAAAAGTAGAAGGTTAAATTTAGTTCGTTGTTTATTTAGTACAAATTTATTCTAAGCTTAGGTACAAAATAAAAAATTTTTAAATTATCTCTTTAAAAGTGGAAAGTTCAATTTCAAAAATAGAATTTTATTTCAAAACCCAAATAGATTATACAAATGTCGTTTCATCATGACGATGTGCATATTTATTCAATGTCGTAAAACATAAAATTTAACATTTATCTTTTCTCATTAATGATCCGATTGTGTCGTGTGTGAGCCACACAAATCTAATTTGACAGCTCGATAAAAATACAACTCTGCGTTTTGAAATACAAATGTAAGTTTCCACTTCCGGCACGGCAAATATATTATTTTCCGCTGGACTCTCGTGCTTTGTAACTTTAAAGTGTTTTAATAAAAATTAAATTAATTACTTCATTTTAAGTGAATTTTGTGATCTTTAAGGTTTCATGTGTTAATTCAATTCGTGTGGGGTAAGTGCATTTTATATCTTTATATTTTCAACTTGTTCACGTCCTTTGTCAGTACAACGATTATGCCGAGTTGCATTTATTTGTTTAGTTTTCTGTTGATAAATGTCTTAGTATTGTGTGCATTGTAAGTGCACAATTAGCTAATTACGAACATCATATATTGTGACGTCACACTTTCTAAGAAATCCGCGCAGGCGCCGCGTCTCCGTGAGGCCGGTATTGGTATTGTGTATTAAATGGTAATCTTTTATATGAAAATAATAAAATACAGATTGATTAAAGTGAAATTAAAGTAATTCGCAATTCTTTTATTTAAATTATCAAATTTATAACAACTAATCTAATGCTTATGACCGCATTGCCAACTTTCAAAGTGAACAGAACTCGCGTTTGTGTTGGCAATGCTTTTGCTGAGTTTTTTCTCTGACTTTCAATTTTTTGGTGCAAACTTTTTGCATTTGTCAATTATGTTTTGATTGCTGATGGCTGCTAACGCTTTTAAACTTTACCTTTCAACTTTCACTTGCGCGCTTTTCAATTTTACAACAATTTCCAATCAATGCATAAACCAATAAAACTTTCAAGAGTGCTTACAATTTCCAAAAAAAGTGTGTGTTTGAAATTGTTCAAAAAATGAATGCGAATTCGGTGAAATTCGAGAAAAGGCTAAGTAGTTGCCAGTTAAATTTCATGAGCTATCAAAAATGAATGTAAAAATAAAAAAATAAAGAACAACAAAATTGAAATGAAATGTTTACAGTATGTAATTAAAAGTATGGTACTAGTTAATTCTTGAGCGCGGGTGTTGTTAATTAAAAATTGTCATAAATCCAGGGAGTTTAACCCATTCACAGTCGACTTGGCTGCTGAGAAATGGCAATAAGCATTTTCGGTTAATGTTTTCTTAGAGACGGACGCAAAGAGCCCAGAACTGTGTATTTTGTATTGCTCAAGTACTTAATTACACTTGCGCGCACTTTAATTTCGAGTTTGTCAGAAAAAGGGATGATGGGAGGGGAGGCAGAAGGAGGGCAGAAGGTCGCAAAGAAATGTAAATTAGGCTGTCAAGTCAAAGTGAGCCGAAACCTTGTAAATTATAGGCTTAAGCTTTCTGTTGGTTACATGCTGGCAGAGAGAGGCTTATTAAATTATGTACATCTAACGAGTTTGCCACTTGCTTTCAATGTCAGGCGGCATACTAATCTTAATATAAGCTTGTCGCTCCTGAAATTTGACACTGCGGGACACTGTGGGCTCTATGTAAGTAAATTGAATGTCAAAGGGTTAAGTGAAAGTGGCTCTCCGCTTCTCATTTAACTAACTCTGGATTGGTAACCTCTCTCTTTATTTACATGTCTAAAATATGCAGTAGTCATTTGTCCGTGCCATAAAATCAGTGTCCCTAAACTCGGCCAGCTCCTTCTTCGGAGTGCATCAAAACAATTTGAGTTCGGTAAAAAGTTTTTATCTTATTCCTATTTTATTTAGTCTGCCCTTCGTTTGTTGCTTATTGCACCCACTGGGATTTTCCCTATATGAACATCTCTCCAGTGTCCCTCTTTTTTTTTACAGCTAAAACTATTTGAATACCGTATAAAGTCACTTAGAATAGGGTATATTTAAGTTGAGCATAAAGAAGACACATTTATTTCTGAAATATGAAGTTGATTTCATATTACAGGGTATTTTAAGGTCGATTAGCTCTTTATGCCAGCGTTTGCATGTGAACTTCCACACAAATTTCTATGCGTCAGAATTATACGGCTTTTGTTGTGCGTTTCCCATTGCGGACCAAGTTTTGGGGTCCAACAACAAGTAGAAGAATTGAACATTGATTTTTCTACTTCTTGTTGCTAGGGGACTTTCTAAAGAATTTTAAACAGCTTCAATTTGTCAGTTCTTTGACGGGGAAAACGTTTCTGAATTCTCGCCAATTATTAAATTAATTTAATCGTAATTTACAATTTTCATTTGCCAAATTGTCAAAAGTTCTTGCTACAAATTAAAAGTCTATGATGAAATCAAATTTAAATTTAAATTATCATTTGTCCCATCTTGGAAGCAGTGTTCAGAAGGCAAATTGACTTTATAGTATGCTTAAATTTCATTCCAACTAAATTGAATTTCGTTTTTAATTAAACAGGCAGCGAAACCCTAAAACAATGGCTTATACCCCTAAAATCCTATTAACCTAGACGGAAAAAAGACCATTTTATTTTATTTTTGATTTTGCGCTTTTATCCTGAAACCTCTAGTTAATAAAGAGAGAGGGGCAACCGCTTTTTTGTTTTTGCTCTTGTCATTTAACCCAAAAAAGTAATTTCGTTTAAAAGCAAGTGAGTAATTACTAAAAAAAAATGAGGGAGGGGAGAATTTTGGAAGGTGGATAACCAAAACGGTTGCCATTTCAAACTTTTCTAAGACAAAGGAGAAGAAATACTCAAAAGGCAAAAAGCAAGAAATATTATGAAACCTGGGCAACATTGTTAATAAATTTCTTTTGGGGTGAACAAAAGAATAAAGCAAACGGGATGAGAATGAAGGAAATACATACATACATCATGCATAAATTAACTGTTTTGTGGGGAGGAGGGAAGAGACGTCAATTGGCAAATAATGAACTCGACCTCGTCTTATTATTAAGTGAAGCGCTTTTTGATCTTCGTCCAAGCAAATTACATGCTACAACGCGCTCTCCCAGCAGCTAATACAATGGATGATGCCTACGAGAACTCGAGGGGTTGATTTCTAATTTGTATGTTGAACATGCAACACTTTCAGTTTTTGGGGCCAACTAAATGGCCGCGTCGTTGTCAGTGTCGTTGTCGTTTGTGGCATTTGTAATTCACGTTGATTAAATATGCCGTGAAGGGAACAACGGGGAATGCATTAAAATGCCGCAACAATGTGCGACTGCAAGTGGAGATGATGCTCTCGGAGGAGAAGTCACTTTTCTAGAGTGCAGACCTCCTTAGACAAGTCAAATAGTCGGGAGTCGAGAGTTGAGAGTCGAGAGTCGGTCGGACAAGAAAGTGCAAAACAAGTTTGTGAATTTCGGCAACTGCAGCGTGTCCTCTGACAGGATATAAAACAATCAGCGCAAGCCAGCGGAAACGGAAGTGTTGCTGTCACCCTCTGCCATCTCCTCCTGCCCCCCTAAACCCAAACCAACCATCCATTTACTTGTGCGCTTCTCTTGACTGTTGGAAGGCGAAATTGTTTAAATTGTGGGCGTGACCATGGATGGAGTCGTGGGAATACGAGTGTATCCACAGAAATGTGTGAGTTTCTTCTTGTGGCTGTTGTGAAATGTAGTCCACGGCTGTCTTGTGGCCGCCATTGCAGCCTGTTTCTGCTCCTGGTAGATATCGGGCCAAGCCAGAGTCTGAGTCTCTCTCTGTGTCTGTCTGCTTGACTACGAGTATTGTCTGCCTTCAGCTGCATGCTCGAGGTTTATTAATATGGCAAATTGAAATTTCACGCTTTGTTGCCAAGCTTTGGACTCTGACGTCTCCATTTTGTGTGCTAGAATTGCACGGATTTCTCCGTTCGAAGAATGTTTTGCTTTTCGCATTTGGCTTAGTACGTTGCGGCAGGTGATATATTTACTAATGATGCTAATTAATAATACTCGAATCTTTTCGAGATGCAGTTTAAAAACATGTGAAATGAAGCTAGTTTGTTCCAAAATGTCTTGACCTACATATATAGAAATAAACACGTATAATAAGAAATTTTTAATAATTAAATTTTAATAAAAATAAATGAAAAATTAGATTGGGAAGTTTGAGATTAATTTAAAAAAGTGTTGCAATTAGAAGTGGTTGAAAATTAGTTTTGACTGCTCTTGTGCTTAACTATGTGAAACTGGGTTTTAAGGTATACGAGTATATCTTCAATCTTCATCTAGTAGACAATTTAAGCTTGGTCCACGTTTTTTATATTATCAAAATATATGATTTAAAGTCTGTGACTTTAGAACGAGCTCAAGTTTTCAACTATTTGATGACGTCCGGAATAAACTAAAATTTGGGTATTCTAAAACGCCATCCTTAGTTGCTGAAAAAATGTTTCTCCATAAGCCAAATAAGTTGTGCAGAGGTTATACACTTTTTTAGATCTACTTTCTTGCATTTTATTTATAATTTTTACAAACTATTTTCAAATACAATAACTAGGCAATGCGAATGTAAATATGTGTACATTCTTTTCAATTGACCGCAAGAGGAAAATTAATTTCATAATAAAAGTTTTGCGTAGTTTTTGTCGAGTTACCAGTGTAATTGAATTTTGCCATTAATGCATCACTTAGTCGCACATTTAACGTCAGAAATGCTTAGCAAGTAGAGGAGTGGAGGGTGGCGATGGGCGTGCCAAAATGTCAAACACAAAATTGACTGACAAACTTTTACTTTCTGCTGCGAACTGTGGGACTGCGAGGACTTCTGTGAACTGCTATTTTCGGTTGGCTTCATCTACGTCCGTCGGCAGGCAGGACTCGTCGTCGTTGTTCATCACGACAGCTGTCGGACTAGTTATTGTAGCTGAACTTGGGAGAAGACAGGCAAGGAGGTCTGTGGAGGAGGAAAGTCCAAATGTAGAGAAGAAAAACCCAAACAGTTTTGCGGTCTTGCATTTGAGCATCGTTGTGGTTGTTGTCGTCTCGTTGTTGGTTATAAATGAACCAGACACAAACCCTGCAGCACGATAGCTGCCAGTTAGCGCAGTTCCTCCCCTTTTCACCCATTTTCTCCTGCTGCTGCTGATGGTCATTCGTTGTTCGCGCTGATTCGGCATCCTTCGCTAGGCTTGTTGGGCACAATGATAAACTGTGCTGCTTGACGTACCGTCACTTACCACCTACAACTCCAACTCTAGTAACACCAACTAGAACAGTCACTCCCTTTGTCTCTACTTTGGATCACTTTTTACATTTTTTGCTGTCATTAGTTGTGTCTGTTGTGCTTCTTGTATTGATGAGACTGCGGCGCACTTCAGTTCACTGTGAAACTTAATTTACATGCAATTTGCGAGTCTCTGTTTTTATACTTTCCTCTTCACGTATTTACTTTTAAAGGTTTAGTCTTGACGCAGACAATCGTTTTTTACAACAACTATGCATTGAAGTGACAGTTCCCATTTTCTGAGTTCTTTTTACTGTTACTACTTTTTAATCACAGCCGAGATATGCGTCTAGTCAACCAAGGTTCATCCTTCTCATTTTTAATACCAACTGTCTGTCTTCTAACGAATGAAAATTATAAGACATATTTGAAGAAAGAAATTACCGCAATCTGAGCTGATCTTGCCAATAATTTTATCTTTGGGAAAACATGAAATAATTTTTTTTAGTGTAATATATGAGAATGTAGTAGCTTAAATACACAAACTGCTGATTTTAAAAATCTTTTTAATATTCAAAAATAAACAATCCGAGGAGTTTGTAAATGTGGAATTTTGATTCTTAAATTGTTACAAAAATAGTTCCAATGCGAATTTAGAAAGTATTTAATGATTATGTATACAATTTGCTTTAAATTTCAATATTTAATAATGAAATCTTAATTAATAAGTTGCTCTTAATCATACATTATGTGCTCTAACTCTTTAATTATAATTAATTCATTATTTTCATAATCCAATTTGTCTGTAAACTTTTCTGCTTCAATTAATTGCAGTTTGCTTCGTCGTTGTCTTTTTGCACCTTGGCCCCATCTCTTGTACAGAACAACCACATGACAACAACAGTAACAACTAATTAGCAACAGAATAACGAGCTTAGGTGTTTGACACCTGGTCTCACACTGCCTTTCTTGCTCATTACACTGTTTTAGTAGGAACATCATTCGGGGCAGGAGTTGGCAGGAGTGACACTTGCGACGCTTCCGGTGCTATTCCTGGCCGCGTTGTCCTTCTTCCTTGTTCTCCAAGTGCTATCATAAATACTGCGAGCACAGACATGTTGGCCTGTACCCGACCAAACGACGTTCGGCTAATTTAAATTTATTGGCATTAAATTTGTGCCGCGTAGGCAACGCCTCAGTTTGGTGGCTGCATTCACCCAGAGTAAGGGGTGGAGAGCATGGGCGGTGTCAGAGGGGGATACCGAAGGCCTTTCCCTGCTTCGGAGACTGCTACTGATGTTGGCTGTGGTTGTTGCAACAATTTATTGCATTCGGCTGCATTGACACTGGCAGCTTGGATATATGGCGACCATTTCCTTCTTTTTTCTCACGTTTTTTCTCCTTTGCGGCTGAACTTGAGGGATTCCTGCATTCCAGTTTTGCTTTTCTAGTATACATATTATTTAAATTGTGTTTCAAATTCATAATCTGATCAGATGACATACCTTGAATTATAAGTGTGCTTAACCTTGAATAAACACTTCAACTGGTTTTTAAAAAAAGTGGTAATTTAAGTTTTAAGATTTTGAGTAATTTTAGGGCCTAAAAGTATGCAATAAAAATATTATATATATTTAAATAAGTAAAGGGTTTCCTAAAGTCGGGAACTCGACTTTAGTATTTTTTCGCTCGTTTTTTTTTTTGTTTTTATCTATTTATTGAATTAGTAATTCATAATATATAGAAAAACGTTAACATCTGATATTATTGCATGAGATTGAGCTACGAATTGGTCCTCCTGCATCTTTTCCTTGATATAAGTAAGATGAGATCAGTCGGATCAATTTGCAAGCCAATCGATATTCAGCACGAATTAGGTACCTGTGAAACAATATTCCAAGGTAATTGTGTAATAATATGAGGGTGATAAAGGTAATAATATGATGAAAATACATTTTTCTGAAGCAAATGTGGATCTAGTTCCTATTTTTTTTTAGTCAATATTTTGCTGTTTTCAAATTTTTTATGCATACGTATACGTAATACAACATAATTAACAAAAGCTGCAACCTTACACCACCATTACATTAGTTAGTTCTGAGCAACCTCATTAACTACAAATTTGCGTTAAAAGTAAACAATATTTCATTTGTTTACTTTTCTATATATTTATGTACTTACGTTGTTGTTGTTGCCATTTGCAGTTACGCAAATTTCGTCATCATTATCGTCTGTGCCCTTGTTTTAATTGTATACAGTTAGTCATGCATAGGCCAAAATGTTGTATAGGGGAAAATTTTAATTGAAATTATAATAGCCTCATTATGCAAATGCTGCTATGTATGTTTTCCATGTGCCGGGAACTGGGATTTTCAGGACAAACGAAACACAACACGAAATATACAACTTGTTGTTCACCTTTTTATTATATTTTTGTTATAAACATTTTTTTTCAGCCTTTTGTGTTTGCTTATCGCCAGTTTATTGCTTGCGTGTGTAAGGGAAATTTTAATTTTTGTCACTTTATTATTTAAGGGTCGCTCTATGGTCCCCTGAATTGGCCGAGAAATTATATTATAATTTTACATATGTTTTTTTTGTGCCGTGGTAAAGATTAAGATCTTAACATTAGTTAGCTGAAGCTCAAAACACATATTAATATATGTAACAACTACTCCGTCTAACTGGTCTATTTGAAGCGTAGTGGAAACTTATTTACAAATGACATATGTAAATTATTTAAGCCAAACAAATTGTGCATGCTTCATATTTCCAAATAACTAAATACGCACAAATGGACTTTCCCCCCAGAATTTTGCAGCATTTTTGCAACGCTGTGTGTTTCGATTTTGGACAGAAAGAGAATTACACGTCGTGCAAATAGGTTTAAATAGGTGGAGTTAACATAAACCCTCTCCAAATAAGGGAAAATATTTCTTGTCACGAATTGGGTATAGGAGTGCAGGGTATATTTTACGGTACTTTAGACGTATGCACTATTTTTAAATTTATTTAAATTTAAATTCTTTAGACTTGGCAGTCCATCTGTTGAATTTTCTTAGTTTTCGGTATAGAAAATTTATGATGTACAGCCAAATCTACAACATAGACGTGAATTTATCACGTTATTTAAAATTATGTGTAATGGTTTCTTTTGTTCTTTGTAATATACATACAAATATCGAAATTTTGAAACAAGTATCTTATAAATTGACAAAATTTACATGAAATCAAATAAATTTCGACATTCTTGCAATATGCATAGTTTCATTGAGATTTTGAATGACAATTAATAATAACAAATTTGTCATTCTTATTTTCAATGAAATTAAGCTTATTTATACAGAATTCTGAATAAATTAACGAACATTAAATAGTTATTACTATTCGTATGTTACATTAAGCGGGTTGTCATTTATTTTCTGTTAAATGTTTGATGTACTGCAGATTCAGACGCACATTCAGTTTTCATAAAAATGTTGGTATTTTTTTTTACCTGTTTTTGTTAATTTTGTTAGTAAGATTGGATAGCCATCTCGATAAAAAAGCGTTTTATTTCGTGTAATAAATGATTTTAAATTAACATGATTTAATATATCTAAATTGGACAGTTCGTCAGTTCCAATTTATTTTTAAATCACGTTCATTTAAGTCTAAGTACGAGAGCAAATCTGGAAAGCTCATTCAAAAGTCGTTCAGATTTATCCATTCTTTTTGTTTTTGTATCGCCAATATGGCGGCGTAATGTTATAAATAGAGCGCGCATTGTCGCAATGGGCTCAGGCAAGCGTGGCCAATAAAAGGACCTCCCCCTCCTCTTTCCCCTTTCCTTGTGTGTGATCCTCTTTGATGGTGGTGTCTGGTCAAATGTGCAATGGGGCGTTGTGCAAATATGTGCACATAAATATTTTGCGTGCGATGCATTAAAATTTATGCAAAACTACAAATTGCCTGCTGTCGAATGTGAATCTGGCATTAAAATTGTAAAAAGAACTTTAAGTTGGTCAATAGACCACGGAAAATTGAATGCATATCTCTGTTAAACTTAATATACACACAAATGTCACAAGTTTTTAATCGGCCACTATAAAATGCAGAATGTCATTAAAAAAAAAATAATGACAACTGACACAATGACACTTTCTGGCAATCAACAGTGCTGCGAATAAACATTGGCCCTAAAATGATGATTCCACTTAAACCTAACCAAAATTGACGCCGTCGACGCAGTCGAATGTACAGTCCATTGAAATTAATTGATATTTTAATGATTCATTTGATTTTGTTAATGTTTATTGAAATACGCATTAAGCTAAGCTCGCTCTTCCATTTTTTATGTATAGAAAATTAAATATAGAAAATTGTAAGTCTACGAATATTGTAAAATTTTAACATAACAATTTTAAATTAAAGTGATAGATATTAAAAATTAATTTAAAATTCATAAAAATATGAGATATGTGTAAAAGCTTCTTTCTAATTAAAAGTTGTTTTTAAAGTGATGTATTGTAATCATGGAGTTTGTGACCAGATTTAAATATTCTATATGTAAATAACTACGCTTTGAAATTGATCATATACTTGTCATAGACCACATCAACATAATACACAATAAATAATTGTATTGTTTGATTAATAAAAAATGTACAGAATAAAAGGGCGAGACAAAAATTGTAACAGTTGCATTATATTAGCATACTCGTAAAGCAAACATAGTAAATTATAATTAAACAACAAAGATAAACATTGAAACAAACACGAAAGGTGGTTATTCGATATTTGATGGATTTTAATTCGAATTATGCTTTGAACTGTAAACACGTTGAAAAACTAAGATAAACATATTCAATTATAATCACATGGCAAACAATGAAATTTGTTTCTAAGCGAAACCTGTCCTCCCAATTCCCACACTAGTTAATGTACTATAAAAAATATGTACTGAATTAATAGTGCAAATATTTGATCTTTTCAAACGGGTCGTAAATATTGTACGAGTATTATTGTGTGTGCTTTTGAAATTTTGCAATTTTGAGTGTCTTTTGTTGTGCTTGCCTTGTTTGTCACAGTTGATTAAATCCGATAATCGCTTTGATTCGAGTCAATTTAAAAAGTCTCTTTAAGGTAAAAATCTAGTGACGAAAACATTTCCACAGTGATTAACTTGCCAGAAGTATTTAAATGTCAGCACAAGAATTCCTTACACAAAATATTGTAAAATGCATTTTATTTAGATATTCTTGTTGTTTGTTATAACTTTACAATTTTTAACTCGTCAGAATATACAAATATTCTGACAATGATTCATCTTGTTATAATATTTTAATTGTTCTTTACAAATTGGTCATATTTACTCACTGACTGACTACGAATGTAAGGCTTTCGATGGAGATAAGTAATATGAATTGGAATATGATACGTATTAGAGGTCTCTAAATATGTATAAGACATCCTGCCGATAAAGTCTATTATAGCTACGTAGCAATTTACACATAGAGAAGGCTGTAACTTTTCCGAACACACCCTTGAAGCTATTTTAGTACAACTTCTTTTCTTCACATTTAACACGCTTATTTTATACTTTATTTTTTGGCTATGTGAACATCTTAGACAAGTTTGAATCAAGAAGCAAATAAAGCAATTTCGTGCAGTGTTTGCAGTGAAAATACGTCAGAGAATTGGACATGAACCGGGCTGACACGTAGCCCCATCGAAGAGGTAGAGCAGAAACAGGAGGAGAAACAGGAGGATGTATCACGTGGAGAGCGATTTCATGCAAATAAAGCGAACCACAGCAAAGACGGTGAGTCTGGAGACTGGAGTCCGCTTAAACCGACTAACAAACACATCTATATTGTTCCAGAGACTTAGACAACAACAACGGCATCTTAAAGCACGTGGCCAGGCCAAGTAAGAGTTAAGATTTTATTCTTCAGCTTAGGCTGCAGGCCAACATGCAATAGGAGGATTTGACACTTTTTGGACATTTTGCGAGCTTCTTGAGAAATGCAGATTTATTTGGCCAGAAATGCATTCGAGCTATACGATGTTTCTACTCTTTTTAGTTCAGTTCAGCGTAAGCAGATAAAAGCAAATAAAACTCTAGCTGCACTTGCAATTTTGGCCAACTTAAAAGGACTTCTTCCTCTTCCTCTTCGACCTTCCCTCTTTCATACTCTGCGCTTCTTGTGTGAAAACTTTAAATTGCAAATTCAACACAATTCGCATACAATTCGGAGGGAAGCGAATGTGAATGCCAAAGCCAAAAGAATTTACATTTACAAGAAAAATTGTTTTACAATTTGTGCGCAAATAATTTGACTGTGCATATGACACAACGTTCCGTTCACAAATTCGAAAGAAATTAAGTGCAGCTACCCGAAATAGCTTTAAAATTTAATAATCTATTTTGTGAGTACACGCTACACAGGAATTTATGTAATTAAATGCGCACTAGAATGAATTGAAAGAATTACGAAACAGAGAAAAATTATATGCAAATAAATAACCACACAAACAAATACTTGCTGTAAAAATAAAGGAAGAGTAGAGAGTTTACTTTCTAATTGCATTGTTGAGAAAATCAAAGTTTTTCCTGAGTCGAAAATCATTGAAGTTTCTATCTCCTCGATTCGAGTTGCGTTTGATACATGATTGATTTTCCTACAGCCCGTTATGTTATCATATTATGTGCAACGGCTTCTTTCAGTTTCATAAATAAACTTTTTGACTTATATTTTTTATTATTATTTATTGAAGTTTGTGCGCTGCTCGTTGTTGCTGCTATAATTACCAAACTCATCCAAAGTAATTCTATAGGAAAATTAGTTTAAGCGGGCGCAGCTACCGTTTTGGATGGAGGCTGATTCGAAGATGTTGTTGCCTCTCAGTCGCTGCAATTATTATGCAATTACAGGCGTGATGACGCCCCAGATGGATCCTCCTGGAGGTGAGAACTGGGAGCTCTGAAAGTCGGCGCCGACGGTCGACAGCAGGATAACTACATAAAACTGTTACCTAAGCAACCTGCTGCACAAAGTTACAGGAAGCCAATTTGGTGGCGTCGGCGGTGGAAACAACAACAACTAAAGCATGGAAGTACTAAAGGGAAGGAGGTGGTGGAAAGGGAACGGGAACAACGGCAAATCGTCGGCATCGCCTTTTGTCTTCTTTACGCGTCGGTGGCGGCTGTGTAATATTTTTCTTTCAGTGCTCGTTTTTGCCGCTTACCGCTTACCGCTTGCTGCATGAAGAAGGAAAAGCTCATAAAACTTTTTCAATTTCACTTTAATTTTGCTCGCTGCATAGCCTGGGCCTCAGCTTGCCTGGGCTCTATGTCTTTTTATGTTTTTTTATCTAGTAACAAAGGCATTTGATGGCTGTATGTAGGCATTTTAGTTGTACAAGTATAAAAATTCAATTATATGCATTACCTTACGGGGCGGGGTAGATGAGGGAGTACATAAGTATGGATGACAGTCAAATCAGCTTGCTGCAAAGATTTCGACACCAATTCTTGCTTGTCGCTTACCGGCTAATGACAATCGAATTAGCCGCTTTTTCCCGGGCATCAAAAACTTTTTCCATTAAGCGCGACAATTTAGTTGAACGCGTCACTTTTTCTGTTCCATTTTTCGTTTCTTCTATATGTATTTGCACTTTGCAAATTTGTTTTATTGTGCAGCTTAGCGCAATTTAAAGTTTTCTGCACTTGCCCAGATAAACTTGGAACGGTCACTTGTTTCCGTTCCCGTCCTTGTTCCTGTTCCTGTTTCTCTCCCTGTCAACGTCTCTTGAATCAAATTCAGTCGTTGCATAAGCCTAATCAAAATGTTTGCTTCTAATTGATGTTTCCTGTTATCGGTGAACCTATGCTCATAATGCTACACGACACACTCGTAAGTTGCTCTTAACTCCCCATTTCTGCTGACCCTAATCAAATGTTTCTCTAAGCACACACACACACACACAAGCATACAACACATTACGTATGCGCCCTGTTGTATGGCTTATAAGTAATTATTTAGAGTTGTGCCTCAAGAGATAGTGCAGCTTTGCATGCAGGCTATAGTAAGTAGTATGAGCTTTGTGAGAAAAAGAAATATCTCCACTCTTAAAAGTAATCAGTTTGATATATTAATGCTTTATGTGTCAGCTTGTTGCACTATCAATAACTCACAGCTACTATTTATATTTAAGTTTTAGTCCCCAAGTCTCAATCTCTGCCAATCAATTTCGTGCTGGCAACTGCTTTGATTATTTAAGTATTGGGTCGATGAGGAATGAGCACAAGAGAAGGGGTGAGTGGTGAGGGGAACGGGCAGCGGAAGAAGAAGAGCACAACGTCATCGCATCATAAACATGAATAATTGCATTGCTTAACGGTCGTTGAAAGCTCAGGAGAGCTGCTCTGTTCATTCGTGCACAACACTCATCTAAGTTGTGCCAAGGAAATGAGGGGAAGGAGGAGGAGAAGGAGAAGGAGATGTTATTGGCAGAGTGGCAAGGGTTGGGAGGCCAGGTTATCCTGATGGGTACATGAAAAGTAGCTTAACATTATATAGTTCGACATGCGACACTTGTCGGTGCACTCAAAGTCATTGACAGCTATCGAATGCAGTGCACAGACTCAATGATCCAGTCAACAATTTTGAATTTGAAAATTAGCTTCATTCTCGGCTAAGAATTAGCAGGAAGACTTAATTTCATCTCTGATACTCTTATATGTTCCTACTTCTTCCTATAAATTATTATAGGTTGCAAATTAATTATTATGCAAAATAATTACGCACTATTGTTTTTAAATGCGTGAGATATTTTGTCTTTTAATATTCAAGTTCTAAGCAGAACTTTAATATGTTTAAGGCGATTTAAAATGATCCATAAATGCGATAGTTTTATGTCTAGTTGATTGTAATGCTATAAACGCGCGTCGGTTATCCAAAAGTATTAAAAGTACCATTGCAAAGTTATTTCAACAACAAGAAGACAATGCATAAAGTTTGCTTTTTTCAACGGATTTTTTGCACAAATTTTCAACAGTGGGAGTTATTGGTCAACAACTAATACAACTTTGAGTGGCATTCAAAGAGCGTAGAGAACGAGCTCTGATGATTTTTGGGCGAATACCTGCCCCGGCAACAACATAAAAACGTGTATAAATATTTAAAAAGCTGAAAAATGCTGCAGCAGCAGATAGATGGACAGAAGCGAATGTATGTTTGTATGTACAGAGAAAAGTGAGCTGAAAAATAATACAAACTAATTGCTGGAAATAAAGTTTGTCGTTCAAAGTCCAACTGCTACGAGTTCCATTCAACTTTTTACACTTTCATCTGGCTTTTTTTTTTTTTTGTGTATCACATCGAAAAGTTGTGCAAATTGTGTGGAATTTTTAAATTTTTCTACGTTTTTGCAGCATGAATTGCTATGGATTTTTTTTCCGTAGTTCAAATTGGATTTCTTGTGCGGAACTGTGCACTCAATTTTGGTTTGGATTATCGCTGATGTGCAATAAAATGAAATGTGCTAAAACTTTTTAACCGGACAACGTCGTTGCAATGGAGTTTATCGGGATATATTTTTTCCTGCTTTTTTTTTTTTAAAACAATAAAGAAAGACAATTGAAGTTGACAAGACCAAATTTCAAATACCCTGTTGATAAATTTAATAAATTCTACTGACCTAAATATAAATTAAGTTTAAAAGGATCTTTACGTTAAACATTAACTAAATGGTAAATACAAATAATTACCAAGCAGTTTTCCATATCTATTATTCTTTTCACTCAGGTAATCGGCTCTTCTTAATTTTCTTTGTTTGGAAAAATCTCAACTTAAATTGAGCTGCATGTTGTGCAAATACTTTTATTAGCGTCTAAAGCAATTTCAAACAGATTTGGCAACATAAATTACCAACTTTCGACGCTCAGAGTTGAGTTGAGCTTCTTGGCGCCACGCCCATCTAAACTACCATTAATTTCGCCTTTTCAGCCCCTTTTCACCCTTGCACTTCTAAGACTCTCACTCTGTGACCTTTTTGGCAACATTAAAACTGATAATTTCTATTCTCAGAGAGCCACTTGCAAAGCTTTTATTATTTAATTTTCGAGCTTGTGCTAATAAATTAAACACAGCGTGTGTCAGCCACCCGCCCACTCACGGCCACGCCCTCCAATGACTGCTCTGCAATATTAACGAAACACAACACATTCAACTACAACTGCAAAAAAAGAAAAGCTAAAAAGGATGCAAAATTTTGTTGAAATCAAATTTCCCTCAGTCAGCTCCCAGTTTGGTGTAGACATTTAAAGGGATTATGTGCCAAGTTCTCAGTTCCAAGTTCCTTGGCCCATTGCCTGCTGTGTGGTTCGTTGCTCCTGGGACTTGGTGGATGGCCATTCCCCCAGCTCCTCATGTATGTAGAATATGTGGCTCTATTGGATTTTCTGCATAGCTGAAAATCGCAACTAATAAAAATCACGCAAAATCTTAAGCCAAGAAAATGGTTAGAAAACGGCGAACGATGCTGCCAGCAATTTGGCCAAAATGTTTTTATTCAATTACGCATGTGAATTATGCAAGCTTTACATATAGATGAAGTTTCTTCTTTCCCTTGACCCCCCTCTGACACTCTTCTGTGTCTTGGCGGGGGGCGAGCATTTAGAGTAGACAAAAGCCAGCCCGTTTTTAACTTTCTTTTCCTATCCTTTCCTTTTTTTATTGACTTTTTTCTTAAAATTAAGCAGTTAAGTCTTGCACCATGAATGTGATGAAACAAGTAAAAAATAAGAAACTTAAATGGTCGAATAGAATATACCCTGTAAGCTGACTTAGTTGATAGAAATTATAATTAAATATGCTGATTTAACTGATTTCCATCAATAAAGATATACTCGGAAGCTGATTTGTGTATATATCATAAAAAAGTCTTTGCTTTAGTTAAAAAAGAAATTATATATTTTAAATTTTAAAATCTGACAAATTACTTTTCCAGTTTAAAAATAAATTACATATTTTAAATTTGACAATTACTGAATTGAATTGACAATTGATTGCATTTCATTTTGCAATCGAACTTATTCGAAATAGATCATTGTCTAGCTTCAGATCAAATCAAATCAACCTAGTTTCCACATATACCCTCTTTTCTCAGTTTTTCTTGGTGCTGAGTAGATAAAGAGAGTTGTCTGGGAAGTATTCACTTATGCTTTAGCAAATTTGCATAATAAATCTATTTTCAATGGTTTTCTTGTTGTGTGTGTGTGCGTATGTGTGTGCTGCTTTTTATCTATCGTTCGTATTCGATATATATGTATGTATCAATGGAAGCATTATGGAAGTCTCGGTTCTTTTATGTAGTTTGTCAGGCAAGCCATCAGCATATTTGGCTAACAGCTGTGCGTATGTGTGTGTGTGTGTGTGCGCCCGCCATATTTGTTTCGCATAAGCACACACACACACATGCATAGCATACATACATATATTATAGTATGCCATATATCCAGCTTCTTAACTGCCTCTTAAAGTCCTCGTTATTGCCATTTATTTACGCTTCCATTTGCCCTTTAAAACTTTCCCCCTTTTATGCTGACATCAATTTCAGAGCAGGCTTTAAAGTTCCACGGCTGAAGATTAAATAGAACTCCCTTTCCCTCGTCAAAAAAACTCCGTTTATGTTATATTTACTTTTATTTTATTATATTCTTTTCACATTTTGCAACTTTATTATTAGTCAAATTTGTTGTTTCCATTAGAAACTTCAATTTTTAAACTGTTGCTTAAACAGTTCTTAAACAGTTTAAAATTTGATGTTCAAATTGTTCTATTTAGTTTTTTTTTTGGTTTTCCAGTTAAATGTTTAATTCTTTCATACATTTCTAATGCAATAAATTGTAATTAATTTATGTTTTAATTATATCATTTTTCTCTCTTTTTGCTTGCTCAATTATGCAGTACACTATAAATATGCATATATGTTTTGGTATTTGTTTTTTAGGTCTGTATTTGGTTTTTTGTTTTTATTTTTTTTGTCTCTTTCATTATATTGTTTTTGCTATATTTATGCTAGTTTTACATCATTACAATTAACTATATATTCGCATACACATAAGCTATAGAGTTTTACATATTCATTTCATTTCGTTTTCTATAATTTGGTTTTTACTGCCACTAAATACTCATTTTCTTTTTATTCTATTTGTATATGTTTTGTTTTTTCAGTTGATTTTGTTTATTTTTTTTATATAATTTACAATTAGTTTTCACATGCGCCCAATTTAATTGTTGTTATTTTCGCACAGTTTCATTTTAATGAGCTGCTTCATGGCGCTTTTTCCTCCTCATTTTCATTATTATTCTCATTTACATTTTTAATTACATTTTCGGCATTTGTTAGTAAATAGGTACTTAAAATTAATAACTGAACATTGTATATGGTATGTGTTTGTTTTCGCGCATATTCACTTCCGTCTAATTGAATTTTTAACTATTTTCCTGTTCATATACCCGTTACCCAAAAACAAAAAACAAAATGCAAAGAAATTGTGAGTATCTACATCTGTGAGGTATGCAAATAAAATTTAACAAATAAGTAAGTGGTGAATTTAGAGTGAAATGGGCTTGTATATTTCAGGTGTTGTTATGGGGTACATGCCATTATATATTTATATTATATCATTATATACTGAACTTGTTTCTGCTGTATTCATTTTAATATCAATGCAAGTATTTAGTTTAGTTAGTCGCATAATAAACTAGCTGCGTTCTTACAACTAACAATAACATTTCTTTTCTTTTATGATTCAATACCAAAAATTCTGTTTGTTTTTCCTATAAGAATTGGCTACTAAGGTTTTACAGCGGTTTTTAAGCTAAGCCGAAACTTAAAAACTCAAAGGACATCAGAGAAAACTGTTGACCGCAAAATATTTATATTTCGGTTGTTATTGTTAAAACTTTGTTTCATTTGTTTTTCTTTTTTGATTATATTATTTGCTATTTGGGTCGATAGAGATTTTGTTGTTGTTTTCGTACAGCTTATACCGAATTTTTAATAGCTAGTTTTATTTACACACATACTCGTACACATACAAATTTAATTCAGTCTTTGGAAGAATAACATTTATATTGGTTTCATAAATACATAAATATTTTATTTCATATATATATATTTCATTTTTCATTTATACCACATTATCTGGAATATTTGTAAATAATATGTTGATGACCAATTACAAAAGTTGATTTAAATATTGGTCCGAGACAAAAAATGATGTATGAATTGAATTTAAATGTGAATTTTAATTGAATTTTCAAAAGAAACTCATAGCTTACTTTGGCTTGCCAAAGATGAGATAATCTTACAGATTGTTTTATGTACAATAATAGTAGAATTTGTTTTTATAGAAATCATGCAGAGACGGAGACGGAGACAGAGACTGGAAATGGGGTCAATAGCGTCTCAGCCTTTAAGAGGATCGAAACATTTTCTGTAAGGTCATTGGGGATATTTAAAATGATGGAAAAACAGACAATGGTTCAGCTGTACATATGTACATAGAACAACTAAACTTAACACATTTATTTGTACAATAAAATGGATGTTAAAAATCAACACGCCAAAAGTGTTGTTCCACATTCACAGCAGACAGCAAAATAAAGCGAATACTATGAACATTGATTTCAACACAGTTAACTGACTAATTGCAGACACAAACTCAAACACACACACACTCAACACACACACGCAGTTGAAACAGTTTGCAGACTGTGCGCTTTGAGATCTGTTTGCTTATAGATCACACTTAAAACGCACCGTCAATTAATGTCACACACGCAGCTCATCCATCAGTGGATGTTGCTGCTGCTGTGATTGCTGCTGTTGTTGCTGCTGCTGTTGCTGTTGTGCATGCTGCTGCGCTGTGGTTGCCACAATAACGGGCACTGTGGGCGGCGTTGGCACTGGCATCAGTCCGCCTGCAGTGGTCAGCACAGTGGTCATGCTTTGATTATGATGATTCTGCAGATGTTGCTGATGCTGCTGATGCGTCACGACATGTTGCTGCTGGGCAGGCGAATGCTGTTGCTGTTGCTGCTGCTGCTGTTGCGCTTGAGCTGCCTGTGTTTGCTTCATGCAGCTCTTTTTGGTCAGCGTGCCACACTGATTCCCCAGCACCTGCAGCGCATGTGGCGGTGGCAGCATTCCCCCACCCCCACTGCCACCTACCTGACCCCCAGCATCCTGCATGGAGGATTTCATGTGCTTGGGCGGCGGCGGTGCCCGATGCGGAATATCGGCAAACTCCGGCGGCGGCAGCTGATGGTGCTGCATGGCATGATGATGCGATAATATGGTTGCCGGATCGCTTTTGGCGTGTATGGTCAGCGTCTCCAGATCGCCGCATATGTTGTTGGGCATCTGGCCATTCTCCTGCCGCTTCAGCTTCGTCTGCGTCCGCGGCTCACTCAGCCGCGTCTTGTCCCGCTGGTAGTAGACGCCCGCGAAGATCAGCACATTGAGGATCAGCAGTGAGCAGCCGATGGCAATGGTCACACTCAGTGCTGTGGAGTACGCGGCAAAGCCATCGTTATCCTGCGAGGCACTCGCCGCACCGCCCGCATGCTCCGCGTCCAGCATGTCATCCGGATAGATCTTGCCGCCGCCGTAGCGAGTGCCATTCCTCTGCAGCGAGGACGAGGGCGAGCTGAGGTTCAGCAGCGAGAAGACCTGATTCGTGAATATCGTAAAGTTGCCCATCGCCGCCGCATTGGCGCCCCTCGATGTGTAGGAGGGATTCAGGGGCTTCACGGAGGCATCGTTGGCAATGTTGTTGTCCAGATCATCGTCGTCGTGCAGCTGGTGATGGGCAGCGGGCACGTTGTCTCCGCCCGGCTTGTGCAAATCTGGTATTAGATTCAGCCAGAAGGAGAGTCGATGTGCGCGATAGTGATTCTTCAGTTTGGGTTTCGTGTCTATTGTAGGAAGATTATAGAAATTCCATATGTAATCGAAATTAACTCAATTGAAGTTTTTAATTAATGAACACTTTAGATGTGTCTATATATTAGTAATTGACAATTTGAACTAAATGTCTTTTATTAATAAATAATTTATCTGAGTTTGTTGAAAATTCAGGAATGGTTCAGCTTGATTTAAATTTTCGAGCACATTTAATATAATATTTAAGATAATATGAAAACAGAAGAGATTAAAATAAACGCAGTGATTCCAAGTTATGGCAAGTTAGTTTATTTATTTTTATTTATTTATTTCAATTTATTATTTGAAAACTAAGATTTGTACATACACGTATTTAAAAAAAAGCTTTACTTGAATAAACCGAAATTGAGAACCATTGTAATTAATTATAATTAATTTATTTTAGTGTATTTTAATTTTATTTATGTATAATTTATGTCTTATTTATTTCTTATTAGTTTATTGTTTGTTTCTTATTAATTTAATATTTATTATTTACTATATATTTTATTTTTATTTATTTTTTCATTTTTATCATCTATTATTTGTTAATTATTGATTTTTTATTTATTTTTTTGTTATTTATTAATTATTTAATTTTTATCATTTATTTATTTTGTTATTTATTTATGTATTTTAATTTATTATTTATTATTTGTTATTTATTTATTATATAGTGTTTTTTGTTTTTTTTTTTATTATATATTTGTTTTTTATTTATTATTTATTTAATTAGATTTGATTTATCGAATCACAATTTGACTGATGGGTTTGCAAACTTACCGAAATTCAAATACTTCTTATGCACGCTCTCGTAGGCCGTCCACTCGATGGTTTTATAGCGACTACGCTCCTGTCGACTGCCGTGTTCCGTTTCCATTTGTTCATTTGGATTCCTGAATGTTTGCGTAAAATGTGGGTAGCAAGCGGAAATTGTGGAAACGAGTTAGACCGCTGACCTAATCAACACTTACCCGGTGCGCACAAAGTTCGACCAGTAAAACATTACAACTTCCGATAGACTGATTTCGGTTTTCGTATAGTTGCGAGTAAAATGATTCAAGCCACCGACGAGTGGTGCACCAAAGATATATGGTAAATCTTCGCCATGTATGCAGCCCTGACGCTGTGAAAATGTTCAAAATGCAAACACGTAAATTAAATAAATGTTGTGTTGATTTTCGAGCAGGAAATCTAAAATTCTAAACATACCTGTGGATAGTCACCGAACCGCGTTTGATAGTCAAACACATAGAGATACGAATTGCGATGATCCGCTGAATGCAAATCGACGGTCTGGGCCGCCGGGGCAACAACCTGAGCATCGCTTAAGGCCTCCAAGGTTTCATCTCTGCAAGTGGAAGAAAATAGACATAGAAAGTGGTAGATACAAATATTGAGAGCGAGGAAAGTGTTAAAGTCAAATAACAATTTTTGTATTGCAATTTTCCGGCTGTTTGCCCCATCGAATTGTGCTCAAGTGTGCCACTAACCAGCCACTTTCAGTGCCACTTTGAGTGCACTCGTTTCAACTGTTTACCTGTTTTCCCTCCCTCCGAAAAGCAACTGCCTTCGAGTGTGCTCATCTCGTGGGCTAAGCCTATTTTTTGCACTTATTCTTTTGCGACTGATTTGCAGCACTTTCCTTTTATTTTATGCTCAGTTTTTGTCAGAGTTTCTCAGTGTTTCTATTTTATATTTTTATTTTTTCTTTATGCATTTCTAATGCACCAGAGCAAAATTTGAATAAAAACCCATTTTCCGCATTTGCATACGTATCTTCTCTGGCTGCAGAGCGACGGCAATAAAAAGTCTAGAATTTCGTGTCATATTATTTTATACATCCACATACATATAAACATTAGTCTTTGTCAGTGACAAAAAGTTTTGGGTTTTACTCAGAACTTCTTTGAAATATAGTCAAAGTTGTACATTTGCAAATTCTTAAGTGTTCTAATGTTTGTTTGATACTCAACTCCAATCAATGCAAATTTATTGCACAGACTTTTTGTATTTATTGCATTTATATTTGAATCACAATCTTTCAAAAACAAACTCCGATATACTGTTAATATTATATTAATTAAATCTTAGAAATTCATAATAAAAACCCTTTTTTAAAATAAATACCCATATGTGTGTGGAAGGAGCTTTTTAATAACTTGGTTAACTTGAAATGCTACATTTGTAATAATTCAATCAGTCAAAAGTTGACTACATAGAATAATATTCTAAAAATTACCTTTCTTTCTTAGTATATTTAATAAGATATTGTTTTTTAATAAATTTGAATAGTGGTCGATATTCGACATCTTAAGTAGGCACGACTTATCATATTTTGCAACTTATCACTGAGTCTTTTTATTACCCTTTTAACAAAAAGCCAAGTTATCCAAATCAAATGATAAGATTAAAACAGGTTTAAGAATTTTTATGAATATTGCTAAGCGCATTAATATAAAGATAATATAGTGAATATTTATATAATCTTTATAGCCCTGTTTGTAAGTGTAATTCTGCTTGGCATTTCAATGCTATTAAATTAATTCAAATGTTCAATATATATAATTTTTGAAATCAGGGCACACTTAGGGAATATAAAATAGGTACAGTGGTTTTGTGAATATTTAATATGTATATTTCGGTTAGGTAAGTCGAAATCTTGAATCTGAAGCCTCGCATTCAACAGAATCGATGACTTGCTATATATTCAGATCAAGCGTGAATCGTTTGCTGCTTCATTGCAGGCAACTTAACGCACGTTTGCACAAGAGCAACAACAACAACAACAACAACTTGACTTTTGCATAACTCCCTTTTTGAATCAGACGGCGAAATGGGAAATATAAAGTATACGCAGCTAAGTGGGCGCAGAAACGGAAATCAATTTCTTATTGAAAGGCGGCCAACAATATGTATTCTGATTAAATTATTCATTCAATGAATTGGCTCGTGATTGTATTCAAAAATTCAAAGAATAAACAAATAAAATGCCTAGAAATTCAATACTAAGTCAATATGCATTTATTTGTTCACGTTTGTTGTTTTTGGTTGCCTAGAGGTAAACATAAATATTGATAAAAATCAAAAGCAAATCATTTATGATTGCACATATGCAATTTCATATCACTTATGTGCCAGGTTGCCAGACTTTTATATATTTACGTAAACGAACATAAATTGAATTCAACATTGAACATTGAGCATTGTGTACTGAGTACTGAGCATTGAGCATTGAGCCTTATGGGTCATTATTTATGAAGACTGACAGACAGACAGACAGACAGGCGGGCACAGGCATAAAAATTTACATTTCACTTGCCATACGATTGAAATCAAGATTCATTTAAGCCGCTTTAATTGAAAACTCCTCTATCAGTGGGGTAGGGTCGGGTCGATAGGGCTGTAACAGCTCGCATTTAATTAAGAACGAAATATTTATTTGGCCCAATCACCTCCAACTCAGAGCAGGGCCGTGGGCCATTCGGAGGGGCTACCTTGCCACAGGCGCAACAACAACAACAACAACAGCACAACAAACGCAATTACTCACCGGATATTAATTGGATGCTGCACCGGCCTCTCCCAGTCGGTGTATTCATTGACAATCGTTGCGAATATCTCGTTCAAATGAAATGTGTACGTGTTCCGAACGTAGGCCTTTAAAATTCTCGAGCGTCGATCCGCCTCGATGCCATATTGCACGTCCCCCGAATTGAAGCTGAAAAAGGATTCGGCACGTGTCACGCCAGCCATCAGGTCGTATCTGGAATCGAGTAACGAGCAAAGTGCGTAGATTCGTGAATAACTGCGCTTTAAGATGCGATTTCTCCATTCAACCCAATGAGCATTTTGTGAGAAATAAGCAACGTTTATTCAAATCGTGTATCCTTAAAATAAAACCATCTGGATAATTTAAATTAAATCGTTGTAGCTTTTCTGATTGAAAAATTTGTCAACGAACTTGATTAAGTGATTCATCAGTTTTTAAAGTTTAGCAAACATTTAACTCATCGCAAAAAAACCAGAAAAAAAGTTTAAAAAGTTCAACTCATTCATTTGCAGGCGACTCTCAAGCTGGTCAAAAACTCTTGATAAACATGAAACTCGAGACTGGCAACGTCAGTGAATTCTTGTTGAGTGACCAAAAAGTATATTTGAGTTACTTGCGGTGCACTTCAACATCTGCTGGCAGTGTTTAAGATTTACTTTTGCTTATTTGCCTTAGTTAAGAAAGTTACTGTTTTGTTGGTTTTGGTTTTTCTTATATTATTTTAGTATTTTTCTTAGCACACATCAATTTTATTTTAGGCAAATCTTATTTTCTTGCTCTTTTTGGCATATGTTCAATGGAATTCCATTAGAATGTATCAAGGCAACTTTCTGATGTGTGTGTTTTTGTTTTGTATTAAAATTTCAGCATCAACGTGTGCTGCGTGTGTGTGAGTCATTTCCCTGAAAGCAAATTGCTTTTAAATGTGCACAAAGAAATATTTAGACTCGTTTCGGAGTCTGTCTGACTAATAGCCTCTTGGGCACTGACAGTCCACAAAGCGCAGCAAGAATGAGATACACTTGCACTACAAGTAAGTGAGAGGTCAGCAGCAGCAGCAGCCACACAAAATCTGAAAATGAAAACTTTATCCAAACAGTTGCAAAGTGTTGGCTATACGTAACGTTTGTGTGCAGAGGCATTAACAAGCACTGCATGCAGCTAAGTAGGTAACTAGGCTCCAGGTCCAGGCTCTTTACTTGCCAACTTCCGCATTTCCTCAACCACTTTCCCTTGCCATCAATTGCCAATCTCTTCGTCTCTAGAGACTTCTGTTAGTTCCAACTAACTTGCGTCTGGTCGTTGACATGGTTTCTATGTTCACCTAGTCTTAATCTCTCTTCTTTTGTTAAAGCACATTTTGTGTACAAGTAATTGACAATATATTTAGTTATTGAATAAATCAGGTTATCTTACTTGCTTAGCTATAAAATTTTTTATTTAAAATAGGACAATTGTTGTCTACTATAGCTCTCAAGTAAATGATTTGCAATAACAATCCTAAATTATTCTCATATTTCTAGAAACATAATTCTATTCATATGATTTATTCTGCCATTGTTTTTAAGGTAATGTTCATCTTTTCCTTATCCATAGTTTTCCCTTTTGTTCCAACTCAAGACTTAACCTAGCTGCAATTTTATTATTTGCATCGCAACTGTGCGGAATATACGTCATTTGTACAATCGCAGCTAATTAGCTGTTAATAATATAAATTAACAATGCCAAATGGCCCTGTACAATTTGCATAAATCACCTGACGGTGCCAAAACAATAAGCCACGCCCACAGGCCTCTCCGCCTCCCGTGAAATTAGCCTTTTGGGTTTGTAATTGTGTATTGCAAAATGAAGTAGCGCATTTGCGTGGTTAATGTGCATAAATTAATAACAAGCGAATTTGTTTGTGTGTGTGTGTGTGTGTGTATGGTCAACATGGCAGAGTGCGTGGAAGCTAAAGCTTATCGTTGCCTCAGCTGACGCCATTTTGAATGTTCGCCGCGGCGAGATAAAATCTTTTTAGCAGCCAACAAAACACGCAGAAGTCGGCAAAGTTGAAACTTTAAATTAATTACATTGCATACTTTTAGGGCCTCATGCGGGCGTATGTTGTGTGTATATATGTATGTATATGTACATTTATATATGTATATGTTAAGGCAAAAATAATTAAGCATCAGTGGTGGGTAGGCCAAGTCGAGTAAAATCGAGCTAAAGCCGCAAAAAAACTTACCTTGACAACTTGTTAATGGCAGTTTTTCTCATTAATACTGCATTAATTAAAAACACCAACACACGCGCGTGTGCGAGCAAGTTGGTGAGTGTAAGTGTGTGGTGTGTGTGAGTGTGAGTGCGAGCGTGTGTTAATGGCGTCAACAAACATGGCAGTTCACAAGTGCATGGCGTCGTCAGGTTGAACAGCAGCAGCCGCGTCGACATGTTAGGAAATAAATATACAAAAAAACGCATTAAAAATTAGAATTTTATGACAAAAAGAATTTTAAATTACTTATTCTAAATTAGTTATTCACTTGTACAATAGTTGCTCTAACATTTGTTTAATAGAAAGAACATTTTCAACTATTTTAATATTGTCAAATGTTTATGTTGTGAAATAATATATCTTTTAAATTCATATGAAAAAAGTTGTTAAGATTAGGGCCTGTAATCATTATTAGTTTTATTAAAAAAAATTTGAAAAAATTATTAATTTCAAGTTTTATAGATTTGCTAAATTTTGAGTTATACTTTACTCAAGTTGAAATTCGGACTTCATTTCAGGGAATAAAGGAATGAAATTATATATATTCCTAGTCAGTATGCTAAAACAAACCATAAAAATCCATTAAAAAAAAAATACTTGTGGAGAGCATCAAATTGAGCTTTTGTCGAAAAAAAAACTATTGAGCCAAAAATAAAACTCATGAAATATTGATTATTTTTTAAGTTTTATTTTTCTTAATCATTAATCATTATTTTGTGGGCAAATCTATAAAAATTGAAAAATGTTCAATAATGGTGAAAATGCATAAATGAGCCATAAGGATAAATATTGGTACATATATATCTCGCTGTCTCAAAGTTATTATAAGTGAATGATTTTCTGATTAAAAAAAACAAATAATCATTATTTGCATTCGCTGGATTAGATTATTTAATTAAATACTGTTTCAAAATATATTTACATATGCATCAGTTAAACACAATAAATCATTTTGTTACAGTAAAAAAAGAAAGTAAATTTTTAGCTTTTATTCTCATTCTGCTGTAAGCATATTCTTAATCTCAATCTAAATCGGTTTCAATATAAACTCTCCTAATGCCGTTTGCAATTTTTGACCAATGACTACTCACCGATATTCTCGAGCTGGCCGGGTGTGCCCCAGCCGCCAGCTGCCGCGATTCCCGCCTCACCGCCGAGCCCGTTGCCAGCGGCAGTGGAGGCCTGGGCCTGAGCCTGGGCGGCAGGGGAGCCGGGCGGAGGTGGCACATAGTCACCGCCATCGATGACAACACCGTCGATGCTGGGCCCAAAGGCAAAGCCGAATTCTGGCGGTCGGATGGGCACGCTGAGCAGCTGCTCGAGAGTCTTCTCCCTCAGGCATTTCATGAGATGGGCGTGTGGCAAGTCCGAGGCGCAGTTGACGTGATGCGCCACAATGGCGGCGTACTTGGCCGGATTGCTGACCAAAGACCAGGGCGCCAGGCCCGAGCCGGACATGAGTATGGCCCGATTGAAAAGGAGACCTGCAAGTGATGATGACGAATACTCGTGTGTGTGTGTGTGTGTATGCATCATATTTTCCACTTACCCTCTGGCACGGCCATGGATGAAATTAAAAAGTGCACACAGGCCGCCCCAGTGCCATGTCCGGCCAGTGTGATGCTATTTGAGTCCCCGCCAAAGGCAGCGATGTTCTCCTTCAGCCAGTGCAGGGCCGCAATGATGTCCATTAGTCCGTAATTGGCGGGCAGCTTTGAATAGCGATCCGTGTTGGCATTTAGAAAGCCTGCAAATAGTTGTGGCCGGCCAATTGGCACATAATTCATCAGCATTTTCTTGCGCATCGATTAGCCGTAGTGGAGTGGTGAAAAATGAAAATTTAATCGTGTCAGGCGACAGACGACAGCCGACAGGCTCGACAGCCGTTGAAAATGTGTGTCGGACACATGATTTGCCAATACTTGTGAAAACGTGTACAGTCACGCGTGCAAATCATGATGTCAGCACTTCCGCTTCCGCAGCAGCAACGAAAGTGCGAGCGGATGGCGGGCATGGGGATGGGCAATAGCAAATGAGGTCACTCTAATTTCGTGTGCATTTCAATTTTTACAGGGTGTCAAAAATTAAAGTTTCTATTTACTGTTTTAAGCTTAGAATTTGTACAGAAATTTATAAATTTGATTTAGAAATATTATGATCGATATTCATCGAATTTCTAACTAACAATAAAAAACTGTGTTTTAGAATTGCGAATTAAATGTAAGCAATTAAATTTAAAAATGCAAACCTATTTATTAAATATTTAAAATTATATAATTTTTTGGCTGAACTTTGTTTAAATTAGTTGATTTGATTTAGAAATATTATGATCAATATTCATCGAAATTCTTGCTAAAAACTAAGAATTTTTTTTTAACAATACGAAATAAATTTAAAAGTTCAATACTATTTATTAAATATTTTTTAAAATTAAAAAAAAAACTATTTTTTGCTATACTTTGCTTAGATTAGTTGATTTGATATTGAAATATTCTGATCGATCCTTACTTAAAACGTTGAATTTTGTTTAATAAATGCCAATTGAGTTTAAGAAATTAAATTAATAAACTGAAATCCGTTTATATTAATATTTTTAAAAATAAATATTTTAATTGAAATTAATTTTATTGCTGTACTTTGTTTAAAATTTGATATTTGCTTTGGATGTATTATGATCAATATTCAAAATTTACGCAATTAAGGTCAACCATTAAAAATATTTGTAAATATTTATTTATATAAAATTCTAAATTGAAGTTTTTGTTGCTGCACTGTGCTTAAATTAGATTGGTTATGGAAATTTGCAGCTGTTGATGCTGCTGTTGCTGTTACACACAGTGTTGGCAACAGAAGTGCAGTGGCTTAAAAGTGAATAGGATATTGGACACGTTGTCAACATTTGGCTCGCTTCAATGCACTTGATCGCCGTTGGAACGAGCATATCAATTAGCATTAGCATTTGTAGTGTGCAGAGCACTTACCCAGCACTCCGAGGCGATAATTTATGGTGACCACCAAAATTTGTCCATAGCTGGCGAGGACAGAGCCATCATAGGGATTGCCGCTGTTCCACTCGTATGATTCGCCATGCACAAACACCAGCACCGGATACTTGGCCGGACCCGTCGATGACGAGGATGAGGACGAGGACGATGACGATGATGAGGAGCTGCCAGAATTGCTGCTGCCTCCGCTGCCCGTGGAGCTGCCACTGTTCGTTGTGTCCCGAGATCCCACTGAAAATAATTAGAAAAAACCCACATAAAATGGGGGAATAAAATAAGTTGATTGTCCATTAATGGGCAAGTTTTCAATTGCAGATAACTGCAGGGCAAATAAATTGGAATTCTTCAATTGATTTTGCCCAAAAATCGAGAAATGGAAAATAAAATTGTCCTGTGGAGCAGACAACTGTTTGTAATGGTGCCTGCTTTTTATGGTTATTGAGTTATATGTATTTCGAATAGTAATTCTCAGTAATTTGCATTTAAATGTGCTTCAATCCCAGCAAAGGGCACAGTTAAAGTAACCCGATGGCCATTAATCAATATTGACATGAATGTATGGGGAAAGTAACGAAGGAAAGGGTTTCTCCCCATTGTCTCAGATAGAGAGATAAAAGTCGAGGTAAACAATGTCTTGTGCGGATTTGGTTGCCACAAAGCGAAAGACAAATGAGCGTCTAAGCCTAAAATAGGCAAATTACAAGACAACAACTCTTTTTCGAGTGCCAGGCCCTAAAAAGAGGCTGAAGTGGCAAAGTCATCGATGGCTTAACCCACTTAAGCCCAGCCACGTGTCTGAGCTCAGCATATTTGAATACCTTCACTCTTTGACTGAAATGAAATCAATCCGGACAAAGAGAAGCTTTTAAGAAGTGCAGAGAGATAGAATGGATACAGGTTGTTATTCAGGAAGAGTTGTGGATAAATATGAGGATTAGGGCTGCTGTCATCAATTCTGTTGAAAGGGTTTCTATGGAAAATACTTTCTTCTACTTCCTTTTAAAGCTTATGCGCAAATTTAATTCAACTAAAAATACAAAATTGCACTCAAAATGCATTCATCACAGATACAAAAATGTATCTGGTGCAAAGCGTTGCGTTGCAGCATCTTTGGCAGATACATATCGCAGTATCTGTATCTATATCTGTGTGCGTATCCGTATCTGGAGCTGAATGCATGTATCTGCACGAGTCAGAGTCAGCCTTGCCACATGGGAGCTCGAACAAAGGCGCCAACAACAAATATAACAAAAGGAATATGAGCATGAATTCTCTCTGCCCATATATAAAACTGTTTTTTTTTTTCTTCCTCTCTACTGTCTTTCATTTCTTTCTCTTCCTTTTTCGAGCATATATATATAGATATATAGTATATACTGGAACAAAAGAACTTGCTTATCAAAGCGGAAAAAGAGTTGTGGTGGGTGAAAGGGGGGGTGAAGAGGAGGCAAGAGTTAGAAGTGGCAAAACGTGGAGCATGCCCATAGAATGAAGGCTGGCAAGGAAAGCGAGTTACTGTGTCACTGACTTTTATAAATAGCGCCAACAATGACACGAGTCACAGACAATGAATGCCACAAGCCCAGCCTGCCACATCAACTTGCTTAGCCCATATACACCACTCTCTCTCTCTCTATCTATCTCTCTTTCTATCTCGTTTGCTCGTCGCAACATCATCTGCAGAGTGAAACCAATGTCAATATCTATTTTAGGTCGCAACTCAGAGTCAGATTCACACCTCGCACGCTAATTCAATGAGCTTCATTCAGTTATGTAGGTGTTGCCAGCTGCCAACTTGACGACTTGGCTTAAGCCACAGCAACAACCACATATACAGTCACGGAGTCACGCCCACCGGACCAAGTTAAAGTCACAGAATCCCTATAACAAAACTAGACTTATACCTTATCTAGTCTTACCTATAGTTTAGTATTTAATTCAATAAACTTTCTTATATACTGCATTTAATTAAAATCTATCTCTATTATTATGATTACGATTCTGATTGATTAAAATTTGTATTATGATGATTTTATTATTATTATGTTATTCTTCGAATAATATTTATTTGCAAATATTGGAGAAAATCGCAGCAAAATTTGATCAATATCCGAATGAGTCTTATTTTTTTTGTATCAAAAATTAAATATGAATAATGATAGATAGAATCATAAATTGATTTGAAATAAATCCTGTACTTTTGGATTTTTATGAATTAACTCTTTTTAAAATTAATTGCAGTGAAAATAATAAGCTACCATTTTTTATATGATGTGATTTTTTATATCATGTGATGCTTCCCACAATCAATTTATAATGCTGACAAGTTTGTGTTGTAATGTTGGACAGGGGATTTAATGGAATATTTTGGTTTTCTTTGAAGTTTTTCACTTGCTTGTAAATAAATTATTTGTCTCACTTTGCAAATGAGGCGAGAAATTACGATAATTTGAGGCAAAAGGCTTAGTAACCGCGCAACATGCAAACACCATTTAAAACTTGTCTTGTTTTGTACTATGTTCCGTGCCCTCTTCCTCCCCTTTGACCCTATCAGAAAAAGTGAAGAAAGAAAACCCTAAACCGAAAGACTGGTGAAAAGTTTTGATGCCATTTCAACATGGCGACGTCTGTGTTGTGTTTGCATGTCGCTGCACCCGGGGGTGCTACTTACTAGAAAACTTTATGGCAGTTCCGAGAAGTCAACACACACACACACACACAAACACGCACACACAGAGAAAATGTGAGCAAAAAGTTGCAACGCCCTCCAATGCGCATAAAGAAACGACAACTGTCTTCTATGTTGCCTAAAAACTTGTAACATAGTTTCTTTCTCCCCGCCAAGTTTGTCGCATAATTTCAGCAAATGTAAATATTTTGTACAAATAAATACAGGCAAATTTATGGAGAAACGGGTGAGGCATACAAATGGGAAGACAACAGCCAACTAGCAAAAGCTAATGCGACTTTCGGGGCCTGTTAATAACTTGAACATGTTTTAATTCACATGCACGTGTTAGATTTCTCTTTTCCTCTCTCTGCCCTCTCTCTCCCTCTGCATGTTGAGTTGGGTTTCCGTTTAGCAGTTGCCACTTATTTCTGCAACGGGGGCAAAGGGGTAAATCAGTGAACACTGAGTGTCAAAATGTAAACACTCTTTGCCTGCCGTGGCAAGAATTTGATTCCGTATACGAATCTTGCACCCTTCTTGCCGCCTGGGGACATGTCTTTGCAGCAGTCAAGTTGTCGAGTTTTATGTTACTTGCGACTGGCATAAATTTAATCACATTTGTGGCCTAAATCTGCATACTTATAAGCCAGGCAAATGGCTTAAGGTGGAAGTCAAAATAATTGCCAGAAATGATGATGGAAACTAAATTACACCGTGAACTAGTCGCTCTTAATTAAAAGATGAAAATTGCCAAATAATCGAAACAAAATTCATTTATGTCAATTAAATAAAGTTGTGATTTTTCTCCTTTTAAGCATCTGTAAACGATTTATATATTTTAAAAAGCTGACTTGTAAATTGCCTGCTTTTATTGTTGTTCTACTTTTGTTTGTGCTCAAAAACTGAACACTGTCAATAGTCTGCCTGAAGTCATCTGCAATCCGAAACTAGGCAAAATCAATACATAATACTTGGGTAAGTCATTGTCTCGTCCTGTCTTGCGTTGCCTTTCGCCAACTTTGCGTCGTCATTGTCGTCGTCGTCTGTGCTTTTTAAGTCCTTTATTTATGATTTTTGGGAGCAATTTCATCTTCTTATTTAAGTTTATTGTCGCCTTACAGCGAAGAGAAGTTTAGGTTGATTCTCATAATTTTGTCTATTTTCTTTAAACTAAAAGTAGTGAATATTTTCTAAATATTTCCTTAAGTATTTTTTCTTAGAAAACTTAATTCAAGTAGTTATTTTATTAATATATCAAATAGCTAATTCTTATATTATATTATTGCTTAAGAGAATTTTTAAATATTTCCGAAAAAACAATTTCAGCTTGTACTCTCTTTTGGTTGTCCGCTTGCCACAGGTTGACTTTCAATGTAAGTCGAACATACATATTTGCACGAAAAAAAGAAGCTTAATTCTTTATTTTTTTTCTATCGATTTAATAAATTTCAAGCTTTCAGCGGGTTTTCTCTTTATGTCCCCGATTTAAGCTTGAGTGAGTTCTTTCTGGAAGGCTTCGTTTGAAAAATGTGCACTAAAATTTGAGCTGGGGTTTTTAGCTGACACAGTTACGGTCACCGTAGAGTTTTTATTATCCTTCGACTTTTTGCACTAAATTTTGGCTTTTAACTTCTGGCCCGCAGTCGGGACGGAAAGGGTCGACAAGGACAGACGAGGACGAGGACGAGGACAGGCTGTTCTCGCTGTGTAAAGTGCATTTTCAGTTCAGTTTTGTAGTTTATTACTTTCGCTTAAGTTTTCGCCTTTTTTAATGCTGTTCGATTCGCTGGCTGCCTGTTATCGGTTTTAATACTATGTAAAAGTTTTGAACCTGTGTTTTTTGTTTTTCATTTCTTGTTGTTTTAAGAGCTTATTCAATCGAACAAATTTGGCTGATTGGGCTTTTGGAAGGGGAGACTAACCAAAAAACATGTTTGACCAAGTTTTTACTTCAAAATATTGCACATATTGAGTTGCCAACTTTTGTGGGTTTCGTGTTTGGCTAAAACGGTAAGCAACGTGTTGAATTATTTAGTGTTAATTTAAAGCCCTTTAAAATTCCCTTTAAATACATTAGAAATAAGCACATTAAAAGGGTAAACTAAGGGTTTATTTTTAAATTTTTTAGTTTGATTGTATGCGGTATTTCAAAACACTTTCGACGAAATATTTATAATTAAAGTAGGATGTCTTTATTTCATATTTTTTGTAAGTACTTAAAAGCATTTTATTTGCCTTCATGCCATTTTATTTGACTAACTTTGGTCAAAGGCATTGAAACAAAATTTTGTTGTGTTTGACTTATTTATACAAATGTGAGTGTATTCATATACATACATGTGTGTGTAGGTGAATGGTAAAAGTCATTGAAAGTTACAGTTTACTTGCAACTTTTGAACAAATTTAATGCAAAAGTTTGCCTGTGTCACATATAACATGCGTTTATATAACTGAATGTCCTTACGAATTTGCCAAAAAGTTGTAATACTTCAATTGCTTTTTGCTGAGATGCAATAAGCCAAACAGCTTTTAGTTAAATCATTGTGAATGGATATTGGTTAAAGTTGATCTAAAGTAATCTTAACCTACTCAGAAAATACACTTGATTCTTGATAAAAGATACCCTTTACTAAAAAAATATGTATGCAAATATGAGGAACCTGTAAAATCCATGTTAGAGGAAGTTACCCAGCTTTTTGTTCACTTTTCTTGAGCCACAAAATTTTGTAATACTTTTTTGTTAAAGTCCTGGAGGCACATTAAACTCAGTTCTTAAAGAAAAACTGTCTCAATATTAATTATAATATGTATTTCAAAATTATTATCCTAGTTTTTCTTTAATATATTGCTTTTCTCATATAAATTTACTGCTCAGTATGTAGAACTCAGCTGTATATGAGTATGCTATGAAGTGTACATATATAAGTTTATCAGCATCGGCATTTATTTACAAGTAATTATTTTTATTTCCTTTATTATCACATTATTATTGTCGCATTTATACATATTATACTTTAAAAACAGTTTTAAAATTACTATTTTATTCTGAAACCTTGCTAAAAGTAAGACTAAGGGATATATTGCTTTGCTTGTTAAAATTATATATAATTGCTATAGATAAATAAAATATAATGTTGGCATGTTCCTATAGCTTGGGATCTAAATGAGCCATCTAATCTGAAATAATCAGAGTACAAATGCCAAGCTTGATAATGTTAATAAGCTCAACACGCAAATTTTGCTAGATTTAATATATCGCACGTACTCATCGTACGTCTGCTATACGAACCGCAGGAAACAAACATAATGTCAAAATGGCAGCCAAAAAAATAAGAGGAAAATGAAAAGAGAGAAGGGCTCAAAATTATGATTTCGTCATGGAAAATACGGCTAAATAGTCATAAATAAACACACACATACACTCACATAAAAGAATAATGTGTGTTTTTCAGAGAGAGTCGTAGAGACAGAAAGAGAGAGAGAGAGACTGCGAAGAAAAAAACAGAGTGTATGTGTGTGTGTGTATATGAAGTTATCACGTGACTCCTTACGCACATTGCACGCCATAAATTACAAAGTACTTTACCCGCCAAACTCAATTTGCATTTATGTACACACACTCATACACACATCAGCACACCCACACACACACCCGCATATTCGCCTTTAGCAGCTACGCTGATAGCGCCAAAGTGAATGAGTAAGAGAGGGAGATAGATTGTGTTTGAGAGAGAGAGGGAGTCACTTGGCAAAGTATGAAGCAAAAAAATGTTGCATTAAATTAGGCGCACAAAAAGTTTACGATGCGTCACTTGCCTCTTGCCACATTTAAATACCGATAAATCATTAAAAAAAAAGAAAAAATAATAATAAGAATAATAATAAAGCGAAGAGTAGAAACATTAAAACGCCCTGCAAATGCCAACTCGCAAGAGCAAAGCAAAGTGGAAATGAAAAATGCTACAAAACTTTTTTTTTGTTTTTTTTTGGAATCTTTGCTTCTTCTCGGTCGAATCTTTTGCACTTTTATAACCCACAAAATAAGATTTTTATTGCTTGGCCCCTCAGCGCTGTCTCGCACTTCATAAAAACGTAAAATATTATGATGACTAACCGACACGTACTCAAGATATTTTCAGAGCCCTCCCCTCTCTCTAAAATATGCTTTTCACCCAACAACGAATTTTGCTGTTGGCAAAAATCATCACGACTGTAATTTTGCACCTACCAGATATTCGCAGACCTTTCTATGATATATGAATATGTACATACATATGTAAATGACTTTGACTTTTGCAGGCTCATTTTATGCTGACAATAGCACGAACGATGTGTTCAATGGTAATTGCTCTATAAATGCCTTTATCATTATCGATTTAAGAGGTGAATGAATCCTAACAACAAAATGTTAAAGACACACAAAAAAAAAGCATTAAAAGAATAAAACAAAAAATTACAGAAAAACAAATACAGGAAACAAATTTAAACTTGATTTTTTCAGAAATTGGACAAGTACTTATTCCATGCAATTGAGACACTTTTAAAGAAGTTGATGTGAACTGAAACAAGAGCTCATTTTTAAAATGAAATCGTCTTTTTGCTTGCCTCGAAGCATCATTTTTTTCCTGCACTTGTTAACAAAAGAATCAACTTAAAGCTTCACCTGCTGGATTTACACGCTGCGTATACATAATGTAGACATCTCACTCGGTACTCGGTTGAAAGGTGAAATAGAGCACTGCAAAAACTGATAGTTGTGGCAGCTGTGAAGGTAACTGGCAACTAGCAGCTGAATGCCACTTAATCTTAATACATTTTACAGTTTAACCCATGCATCAGCTTAACTTAGACTTAACTTACCGCAGGGAAAGTTGCTGGTGCTTCTGGTTTTCCTTGTGCATTTTGCATGGTCGTAAAAGTGTGAGCACATTTTAACTAAACCAATATGCGGCAGACACCTGACTCCTAAAAACCCTTAACTGCCGTCGTGCAGGCCCAAAGAAGCAAACTAAAAAAAGAAACATGAAAAAAATGGGGAAAGAAAAAGTCTGGAGCAGAAATGGAAACCCAGTTAGTTCTAGGGCGACAAACTGTTCTCAATGTTGTTGCAAATTGAAATATGCAATTTGTCGTAAGAGATTTTGTGTGGCTCTAGTTGCGACGACTCCTTCTTTGACTGCCTTTGGGTAGCTTCCACTTGGGACTGGCCTCCGTTCCACATTTCAATTTCAGCGTATTATCGGTTAACAGCATTATGTCAGCGTTCAGCCGTAAAACTGCTTAAGAAAATTGCAGCGAGAAAAAAGGGAAAATGCAAGTTGAAATTGGTTGCCTGCTCTGCCAGCAATTGAAGCCTTAGCAAGTGCTTTATCACCTTTTGCCCAGCTTAATAGTTTTTGCCACCTCGGATTCGATCCATCATGTTGCTGCCGTTTATGTTGGCAAAATGTGCCACATAATTGCGTTCCAGTTACATTTTGAGCACAATTCTGTATTTTGTATTCTGTCATTCCACATTTCTTTTTGCTGCGCGATAAATGCGCTTACAATGTGGCAGCGTACATGGCGTATGCATAATATTTTTATATGCGGCACTTTAATGACGTTCGTCGAGAGAGCGGAAAGTGGAAAGCTTTTTCGTTTCCTATTTGGTTGGCATAATAGATAGCTCGCATATGGCATGCTCATCAATAACGCCCATGGCGTATACGTAATGTACGCAAATAAGCAAAAATCAAATCATACGCCACGTGCCACAAGGCTCGCGGCCATCATCAATCCAGAGACAGGAAATTGTCAAATATTAATGGCCGTCAAGTCGAGTTTTTTTTTGTTGTTTCTTGTCCATTTGCTACAACTATTCGAAAGTGTTTTTCGTTCGCTAGTTTGATTGATAAATTTACTTCGGCCCAGGCCGCATTCCTTGTGTCCTGCCTCTCGTATTGTGTTGGGCATTTTCTTTTTTTTTATGGCTTCGTTAGTAAATTATGGGCACTTCCGTTTTTGCTGTCGCTGTCTAATAAACTGAACCCTCATATGTTTGTTGTGTGTGTGTGTGTGTGTTTAAGTGTGTTATGGCTTACTTATGAGATTCCTGTCTGCTTTTCTTTTTTGCTGCCAACTTCACTTTGCCGGCCACCAAAACAAATTGACGTAAGTCGTGTGTAATTTATAATGAAATATTGTATATGTTCCCTGGCAGTTTGGCATCCAAGTGTACGGAAGGTAATAAATGACACTGTTTGTGTCTATACATGTGTGTGAGAGTTTCCCATTCACAACGGTTTAATGGTGTGCAAACGAATGTGTTGGTATTGGCTTATAAAGTATGTGTATCAGCTACTGCCAAATCCTGGCCCCATTCATGAGCTCTAATTGTGCTCATAATGAATTAAGTTTAGGTTTAAAAGTTTCTCTTAAACTGGGAAATTCTTAGGGTAGTTTTGTAATAAACTCATAAAAAGTTTATAACAAATTAGCTTTCCTGCGAAAAGGAAACCTCATCTACAATTTGATTAGGATAAACAAATTTCTACAATTCTACACGTATATTTAGACTTCATTTGCGAGTTACATAATTATCTAACCGGAGTTTTGTTTAGTTTAGGGATAAGATTAGGAAGTAGCTTTTAGGTTTCTTGCAAATCGGCGTGTTGTGCTGAAAATGCTTCTAAGTTGAATTTCGAATAAAAAATGGCCAACAATCTGTGCAATTCCGTTGTGTATTACTAGAAATTCAACTTCCTTACTGCTCACTTTACGAGAACTTGGTTCATTTTTGAGCAAACATGCCTTTAGATATTCGTGCCACATGGCGTATGCTTAATGCACACGTGGCATGCAAAATGGCAGTCAGTAACGCCCTGTAATTAGACTGAGACATGCTAAGTGCACAGACACCGCTAGATTGAGAACGAAAGAGACAGTGAGAGTCAGTGAAAGAGAGAGAAGGAAACAGTGGTAATGCTCCAAGTGCATGCCACGATGAAATTGACTTTTCTTCTTTCTGCTACCATATTTGTTTAGTGCTTTTTACATTTGCCGTGGCTTCTGCAAGTCTTTCATTTCAATTTGAACACATTTTTCAGTAATTTTTCGTCACTTAAGTGCGGCTTATTTTAATGCAAAGGAGAGAGAGAGAGAGAGAGGCGGAGTTGGAGAGGAACTCGGCTGTGGTTAGTTTACTGTGGACTGCTAAAGAATAAATTGAGCTGTGAGGAATGTCAACAAAGTGCTGGGTCCTTCCAGCACGTCCAATTATGAAGTTTGACTTATCAATTTCTTGGAAAATGCCCTCACACAGCTGTGTCATTCCAGGATGAAAGGACATTCTGTTGGTTAGCATTTAATGCGCAATTTAAATTCAATGCTTCTTCGTTGCCGGTATGTGTTTGTGTTTCTGTATGTGTGTTTGTTTCTGTGTGTGTGTGTGAGCTTTTGTGTGGGGATACTTTTCTGGGTCAAGTGGCCATTGAGAAGGTTAACTTTTCGGCCATTCGCCTGAAGTGTGACAAATTTTTGATGCATATTTTATGCCATGTCTTTGCTAGTATGTTGTTCAGGCCTTTGTATGTCTGAGAGCCTCTGAGTGTCAAAGTTCCACAAGACACTAACAAAATGTCCTTTAGGGTTGAAAATTAGAACTACGCAATTTTCAATGAGCCAAACTCACACATAAAACATGCGCTTTTAAAAGCAAATTTGCTTTTGAATTTTGGATACGTTAATTATTTAACATACATTTTTGAAGAGAACAAATGTCAAATGTATTTTTGGCAGTTTGCTTAAGTATGCTATTAAAACGAGTAATCGTTTGTTTAAACAAATTTAAGTACGAGTAATTAGCTATTAAAAATTTAATACTAAATCTATTAACCATTGTAACAATTATTAATATTTATACATCCTTATGAACATTTATATACGATTCTTGACTGTTTTCGATTATTGAAAATTCGAAAGTTATTTTTATTTATTTTTTCCCAACTTAAATTCATAAGTTCGTCTCATATTTCTACACAGTAGTTAGGCATGAATAGTTCTGCACGGCAACCGACAGAGGCCTTTAAAATGTGTTATAAATCGATTGCAAGATTGCACACACACTCACACTCAAACAATTATACACACAAATATACACACACACATAAACATACACAACTTCACAATCGACGTAAACGCTTTCAGTTAAAGTCAATACGTTAACAAGTGCTTCGCTTGTAGCACAAAGTTAACAAAAGTTTCCCATCTTTTTGCACAGTATTTATGGGTTTTCATCGGCAGTTGTTGGTAGTTGCTCGGATTTGTTATAGTTGTTGCTGTTGTTATCATTGCTGTTCATATTGTTGCTGCTAGAAATATGCAATCGCAGACAGCAAATATAATCAAAACGTGTAGGAATTTCTATTCAGTTATTAAAATTAGAAAACAAGCGAAAAATGAAAAATAAATGCAGAACTAGATATTGACGAATGTTGATAATTGACACAAATCTTTTCCCAGAATGGTGATTTATTTTGTTTTTGATTTAACAAGGTTCATGATTGTTGTGCTTGTCAATTAAAGCGGAATGTAAATAATAATATAAATATGATTTTAGATCAATGAGACGAAAAGCATTGAAATTATGAATGGCAAGTGCACAAGGACTTTTACTGAATCCCTTTCGTTATCTCGTTTCGCATAGAATTGCTGCATTATTGGGGAGAAACTCCAGACTTGGCCCAGGACTATTTAATTTCCAAATGCATATAGTCCTGTATGGATAACGATCCCTGCTCCGCCCACTAAATTCACATGGCATGACGATTTATTAACAAAGTTGAAATTTTTAGGATGCGCACTTTACTTAGTTTGCATTTAAATTGCTTTTTTAATTAGCTTAGATTAAAAACTTTTTGGTTTGCTCATCTGTTTTTTGGCCAAGCTGGATTTAGTCTCCACAATGTATTCAGAATTTCACTTGAGAGATCAAATATTCATTCTGCTTTTAGCATTTCTCTACATTTCAGGCTAAAAATTATCTTAATTTGGTATTGATGAGAATTCAAAATTCATAATGAGACTGTGCTTTTGTTGTCAATGTATGTATAACAGGCAAACAAGTCAATGCTTTAAAGCTTCTCCTGAATATTCAACAACTTCGCTTTAATCTTGACAACTTGTTCCATCGTTGGCAAAGTTTTGACCGAAACGAAATGTAATAAATGTAATTTTAAATTTTCTTTTGCTACATTTCTTTGGCAATTGTCTGGCACAGGCAAATGAGCATTAACACAACGAGTACGCCCAAGACTTTTCCTGCTACTGAAATGAAAAGAGAATTCTCCCTAAAGAAAAGAAAACTCCGCCCACTTCACAGTTCAAGCAACAATCTGAACAAACTGAAATATCTAGCTTCAAAAGTTTCACACAGACAAAGTAAAAAGTTTAGTTTTGCTTCGTATTGCTTTTTTAAAGGTTTTTGCCTTAAATATTATAATACTCCACTGTATTTGGTATGCGTATAGACTCGAGAGAATATTTAAATACATTTGTAGAGTACATACATTGTACATGGAGAATTTGACTTTCTTTCTCTTTTTTTTTGTTTGTAATTCTTATTTGTGAATAACTTTTTCATTTCCGCATGCAACACGCAGACTGTGCATCGATTTCCGTTTCCGTTATCATCACAGCCGCAGATTGGCGTGTTGCATAAAATACACACGGAAACACACACAACACTCACCAATTTCGGTTATTTGTATGTACTCGTATTTTCTGTTGTTGTTTGACACATGTCTGCACTGGGATTTTTGGAATTTTACAACGAAATGGGCTTTTTTTTATAGCATAATGAAAACGGGGCAATACAGGCACATTTATTGGTTAGTTTGCTCGTATTTTTTTATGCGCTTCCAGTTGACATTTCCTAAATGTGCATAATTTTTGATTGAGTAGAAGAGCTCAAACAACTCTTTCAGTATTTCTGATTTTGTATTTGAGACTTTCACTTATGAAGTGAGATAGATAAGTCTTATAAAGCCATTATTCAGAAAAGAATATATAAATTTCTTGAGCTATTTATTTGTATTTTATTGCTAAGACATTTTATATTTTGTAACGATACTAAAAATTCCTTTTGATATTCACAAATTTTAGTTTTAAAGAAAAAAATCACTTATACATAAGTTGAAATACATTCGTGCATTTTGTGTTGATTAGCGTTAGGGAAATTTAACTATGATATTTCAAAGTGTACATAGAACAATGTAAAGTTGATTTGTGTTTTCTTATTTTTTACATACAATCATACACAATAGACTTTCAATAAACGTTTCGATTTTCAATAGTACAAGTAAGAACTCATAAGAATTGTTTTATAAGACTCCACTGCCTTAATATATCGTGGTTTATTCTCACGAAATTGCTATCACATGTTGTTGTAGTATATCAATTTAATGTGGTTGCGACTGCCGCGGCACACAGTGCGTATGAGTGTTATGTACATTTGTTTGCTTTATTTGCCACACGCGCCGAAACTTTACTGATTGCCGGCACTTGATTGGCTCATTGATTTATACGAGGGGAAGTGGAAGAGGCAAAGGATATTGGTTGGAGCTTTTGGTTAGATCTGACAAAATTGCATTATGGCTTTACTTTTCTGAGCGTACTTTTGGGTGTGGAAAGTGTGGAAATGTTGCAATTGCTGTGGTGGCACGAGAGTCACGTATTCATTGGCATATAAATCTCAATGTATGCGCAGTGGAGACGGAAGGTTATTGGCCAATGGCCGACCTGGCTTATTATGCGCCATTAAGTGATGCCAGCAAATGTTAATCGCATGGAAATGCTGCAGATTAGAAATTATGACATTACATTAATTTCTCAAAATGCCACACAATGGCAGCTCATTTATTTGGATGCTCTCCGGCAAAAGTCAGTTAAGCACAAAATATGGCCAACATGCAAACAGCTGATAAACTTGAATTCTTGTACACGGACGCACAAAGGCAACCACAAAATAGATGAGGGGATGAAAAATGGGAGGACGAAGGACGGACCACCTCAGGCTAACCGAATGTAAAGCCTTCAAGGATTCAAGAGCCACTGATATTGGCCGCCCAATGGACTTTGCCTTGAAAAGCGGCAAATCATGCTTAATGTGGCATTTTCTGCTTTTTATTATTATTATTTTTTTTTTTTGAGTTGGCAGCGAGAACAAGCTCAAGATTTAAAAGAAAATGCCAACCGACACAGCAGCAATAACAACAAAACCATAAAAAAGCCAGCGAATAAAATAAAATACGATGGGAAAAAGGGAGGCGAAGGCAAAAGCAAAAGGCAAATAAAAGCCACAGAGGCGAGAAAGGACTTCACTAAGCAGGCGAAAAAGGAAAGATGATATAAATTTTATTGTCATGTCCAAGTAGATTAAACTAGCTGCATGTCCGAGCCAAGCTAAGCCAAAGCAAGTCGAGTCGTGTCCTGTCCTGTCCTGTTCTGTCGTGTCGTGTCAAGCGCTCAGCCCACAAAAGTATGCTATATAAAAGGCGCACGAGATTTATTAAGAACTTTCCGTAAACGTATGTGCGTATGCGTGTATGGCAGTGCTTATATGTGGCAATAAAAGTATAATTTCAACTTTTGCATGGCATATTCATACATGCAAGTAGCTTGCCTCATCTGCAAAAAGTTTCATTAATTTTGACATTAAGTGAGGGGATTTCTTTTTTTACACTTTTGCGTTTTTCTTGTTTTTTGTCGATCTTTTTTGCTTTTGTTAATTTATCTGGCAATTCATTTTGACATGACAGTCAAATAAATAATGATTTATTTGCTATAATACCGCTGTCGACTTAAGGTATCCTCAGACAAGGCAACGACTCCTTCGAATCGCCTTCATCTGAAGGCTCATTAAGTGTTTTGGCTTTGTTGCGGCGGCGATTTGCATTAAACTGTCAAAATTTTATAAATTGCCACCGTTTTAAGATTTATAATCTCCAAAGGCTGATTGGGAGTCTCAAAAAGGTTGCCACGTGGGCATTAAGATGTACCCCAAGCATATATGAAACCCTTTTGTGCTTTGTCCTTTTATTAACTTTTTGCAGTTTGGGCTCGTTTCTCCAAATCAGACAACAGTCTAACATCTGATAAGCAGACAGGGCAATACACATTCTATCATAACATTAAATGTAATTGGCCATCCAATTAAGAGACCAGACATTTAATTTTCCCTTTCAGTTGCCACTCACAGAGCTCAAGGCTCAATTAGCCTTGATACGCGCATTGCACTCAGCAGATGGAAAAAAGAAAATGGGCAAACTTTTGAATACCTTGGGGCCAGCCAGTCATTGAACAATTTGTCATAATTTCATATAAAATCTAGCAATTCAGCAGGATGACACTTCAAGACAGGTCACCTGGTTTGATCCTTTTGGCACACACTCGTACTCGTACTCGGCATACACTTAAATGTCTGACATTGAAGACAAATTACAGACAAATGTAAATTTTGCCATACTTCAACGATTCCTCTCAACGTATATTTTATACATTTTTCATGCTCAGCTCAAATTGTGCGTTGACATTTTCTTTATCATATTTCTGCGACCCAGTTTCACCTTTTGCTTTTGACCTGCATGGCTTCCAATAAAGTCTCCTTTAATTGGATGTTTTTGTCCTGAGAGCGCAAAAGAAATAAAAGCTTACTCAGTTTTATGCTCTAAGCCTGTGATTGGCTATTTTCCAGTGAACAATCAAAATCCAATTTAATATGTTGAGTCGAATGAAAAACGTTGACTGAGTCAGACAAATTTCCAGGAATTTAAGTAAAGAGTGTAAACATTTAAGGACTTGTCACGCGAGTATTTAACAGATTGTTGTGCAAACACAATACATTAAACCTGGTCTTATGGCTGGCAATTTTAAGCTGGCAGTTTGTGTTGAGTAAACACAAGTAAATAAACGCAATTAACTTGAGCAAAAGAGGTAAACAGTTACAAATAAAAGGTAATTTAATGTGAAAATTGAATACCTTTTTCAATTGACAGAATATTCTTGCATTACGATATGGCAATGCATTAATTTAGTTTTTATCAATGCTGCAATTGCTTTTGATTAAGTTCAACACAGCAAAGTCTGTACACTAAACAGACCTTAAGGCAAGGCTGATAATTGATTTCGTGGTCGGTTGCAACTGATTGCAGACTGTCTAAAGTTTGATGGACAGACAGACTGAGTGACTGACTGGCTGACTGCTTGGATAACAGACACGTTGTGGTTGAAGTTAGTCAGACGCCGAGTCCTGCTGAATTGTGTATTAAATTTCACTTCTTTCGCCCTAATGGACAATTGAATTAGCTGTCTCTAGGAGTAGAAGAAATCGCGTAACATGGCTTTACACTCATCAGAAGTAACTGGTCTGCTGTGGCAGGTGCTGAAGCCAGAGATTGAGGCTGATAGCTTCCATTACGGCCGCTCTTCTTCTCTCCCTCGGCCGGATGTTGTGATTCCTTTTTGCGTTTTAATTAAAATGTAATTTACAGGCATGTCGAGCACCGGTCATTGCAGCTCTGTTCCAGATGCACTGAGTGATTGACTGACTGACTGGCAGTTTCTTAACTGTAGCCTCAGAGATGTTTCCGTTTTTGGTTTACATAATAAAATTGGATGACCCATTTTTTCACAAATTGATTGCATTTATGACTGATTGCCGTCACTCGACATGGGCCGTCCAAAAAAACATTCAAATCTAAATCAACATTTAATCAGTCATTAATTTTCAAGAGCCTTCGCGCATATTTTGACATTGGATAAAGCGTTTCATAGAAAAGTGTCCAAAGTACAGTGGTCATAAAAGATTTTAAATATAAATCAAGTCTATGATTCGTTGGATTATGTAAATCAAAAAACTGCTGAAACATCAACACAAATTGAAGCAGTTGTATGAGTTATAAATAACTCTTGCTGTTGATGAGTGAAATAAAAAAAAAATAAAGTTAAAAAATTGGTGTGTGTAATTTAAAGTTTTTTTTCAAGTATATTTTTAAATTATTATGCAAAATTTTTTTTATTTATTTAGCTATCATCCTGTTTGATCGCTATAAGATCGGACAAATAGAACGCTAGTAATGGCTGATTTTAGTCTATTAAGTAAGCTATACGCCTAAAAGTATGCAACAATTTGTGTTTCCTATTCTAAATGCAACTATTCTTCAACTTATTATCTAATATGTTTTTTGAACCAAATCATTAATTTAATCCACTGTTGTCATATGGCAAAAGAGCAAATAATCAGAAAGAGAAACGCGAAAATGGATGGAGTGTCCACACAGTCAGTGTGACAGACAGGCAGACAATCGTTTATACGCTTTTTGCATAAATTTGGCCACTTTGTGTTTGGTTCTTCTGCTAACTTTTTTTTTTTTTTGCATGCCCAACAGCTTAGCAAATTCTTTGGCGTTTGAAAAATGTCGAAACATTTGTCCATTTGCGCGATATGAATGGGCAGAAAAGCAGACAAAAAAACGAAGAAAAAGTTGTGCAAAAAAAAAAGGAGAAGAAAATCTGAGAGCTTCAGCAATGCTGACCCTTTTCCCGATCCTTTCCCTGGTCGCCAGTGGCCCTTGGGGATTAAAAGGCGGCCGGATAAAGCTGAAGAAAAATTGAAACAAGTTACCCAAACCATTTTCGTTCCTCACCGCTTGCCAATTTATTCAAATGCCTTACAAAGTGCTAAATAAACAAGACTGAAAAATGCCTAGACTGTTGGGTAGAGTCAGAGTTGGGGAAGTGTTTGGGGGAAGGGGAGCATGTGCGTCATTTTTCTTGGTTTTAGGCGTTGATGCAAAGAAAATAAATATAGCCTACTTATTCGGGCATAATCCTCTCGCTCACTCGCACTCGCACACTCACCTTGTATGGGCACATAAATATTTAGATAGAGACAATCCTCTGATTGATTCTGCAGATAGGGCAGCAATCGCTTCAGATACTCCAATCGACCCTTGGGCATGCGCTCCAGAGCCGCCGTCTCATTGTGGATATCCGGCAGGCGTTGTGGACAAACGGGACTAAATCTGCAAAAAGAAAAGGGATGGAGGAAATTGAGAAAAATGTTAAAATGGTTAAATGCAAAACTTTTTCGCTGACATTTTTGTTTTTTGTGCCACAGATTGTTCTTGTTGTTCTGGTTTTAAAAAAGGTTTCAAAAAGTTTCGGAAACTGGCTTATTTTTATGCCAGGCCTTTTGTCTGTCGTTATAAACAGATTAATTTGCTAGTATTGTGTAATCTTTGCCGCAGTCAACTTCGAGTCAACGTCAACAATTTTACATTCAATGGACTCTCGGCCTGATTGTCTTTCGGCTATAATAACTTTTTGATTTGGCCCCAAAGTTTGCGCTTTAATTTATTTGACCCCCATTTTCCCCTAAAGCTTTTTTCCCAGCTGGCAAATTGGTTTTCGATTTAGCTTTGGTTGCTTTCCCTCTTTCAATCTCCTATTCGTATATTTGTTGCAACGTTGTTTTGGCCATGGCATGCAACTGCCAACATCGGTGTTAGCGTTATAGCCATATTGGCATTGCGCTCATTTATGGCTCGAATCTGCTCTGACAGCTGCCTTGAACTCGCTTTCGCTTTCACTTTACCGGATTATTTGTTTTTAATCTCCCGTGTGACAGGCATCATTCTAAGCAGCCTCGAGCTCGGGTTGAACGACTTGTTGTTTGCTTTTAATGTGCAAGCCAGTTGCCAATTGCAAGGAAAGTGCTAAACACAAATGTTTTATGCATAAATATGCCATAAATTTTGTATCTTTTGATGTTTTCCTTTCATTGCCTCCTTGCTAAGATAATATTAATAATACCTGTTCTTTAAATTGCTGAATCAGAGAATTGTTGACTTTATCTACAAGAAAAGACACTGAAAGCAATTCAATATTCACTTGGTTTATTAATTAATTTGTTTGATATAGTACTTGCTAATTAATTTAATTGAGTTTAATACAGTTTTGTAAATGTGAGAAGTTAAATTTGTCTTTAGTTGGCTGAGAATATTTATACTGCACACAATATCATATCTAGAGCAAAACCAACAGAGACATTAAGTCCAAAAAGTAAATGGAAACTTAATTGATAACAATTTAAAAGACAGATAAAGATTTACATATTATATATTACACAATTATAATAATATGGACAGGCCAAATCAACTTGTCTTTTGATACTGATAAAAATATGTATTAACATATCGTAATAGTTTCTTTTGATAATGGGGAAAATAATTTTTTTTCTTAAAATAGTTTAATTTCTTAGCCCAATATATGTATTGGGAAAACGTGTTTAGTATTTTATATTTTTAGCAGACCTTTTTCTGGTTGAACCAACCCATGAATATTTCGGATGTCACTTCCCTTTTCAGTTCCCTTTTTTGGATTCAGTCAATGAACATCGTCAACTCATAAAGCGCCGCATCCCTTTTGGCACATCAAATTGTCGTGGAGTGAAAATCAATAGATACATTAAAAAATGTTTGGTTCCACTTTATCTGTTTAAGCTAGGGGTCCATTACGAAAGACTCCAACCAATGGAGAGACATAAACATTAATGATATTGCGAAACGAGAATTTATTTTATTTAATTTTCTTACATTTTGCCGTGCTGTTGTTGTTGCTGTTTGCTGTCATTGTTTGTGTTGTGGAGGATATTTAATTTTTATTATATTCGAGACGGCTACCAGAAAATGGTGAAATGACCATGAGCTGACCCCATGACCCAACATTTTAATGACGCTTGTGGTGGCCGGGCGATTGCCATAATAATCATTAATTTTATGGCAAAACAATAAGGCAGGTAATAAAAGTTTAATTTTCGGCTTCATTTTGCCCGTTTTAATGGCAGCTCAGTGGCAACCATACGCAACTGAACTGAAGTCGACAACTCTGAACGGATAAGAGGAAAATTTCGAGTTGAAAATATTAAAAACATGTAATGAAAGTGAAAAGTTTCAATGGCGCTCTGTTGTATTCCATTTCTGTTGACTGTTAACAGCAGGTGACATGCCCCCACCGTCCACCGCCCCCAACTCTCAGAACTCGCAGCTTCAGCTCGTAAAAGCCACATTTTGAATTTTTAATGCGACACCAAGCAACGGAATGTGCTCAGTTTTCAAGTGGCAGCGATCTTGTTTATGCGAGTTTTGTGTGCTCACCGCCAGATACTGATAAGACCTGGGAATTAACCTAATAAACTGGCTGGGCAATTGAGGTCAGGTCAGCTCAACTAAGAACTGGGAGAGGAGGAAAACTACGCAGCGAAATCAGGGGAACCTGATTTTACAACCATCGATAACTGCTTGGGGAGCGAGCACTAAAAAGTTAACAACTTTTATTTGACTGAGCTAAATTTAACCAAACAAACGACACTCGCTGGAAGTTGGTTGAAAATTAATTTCGACTTTGTTTACTATCAATTTAGTTTAAGTTCTTCCTTTTGGATACTTATAATTAAGATAAGGAATAATTTTTTGAATTCTTATTTGCACAAAGTTTTAGTTTTTGACAATATTGTGTGTAATATTTGTAAATCAATTCAAAAGATCAGCACAAATTAAAATATTTTCTAGTTCATAAATGTTCTTTTAAGATCGAAAATTCAAAAATGTAATACAAAGTAAATCAGTTAGACTTTTAATTTGTGTTTAAAATACAATTATATATTTATTGAAAATAATCATTAGCATTAATAAATGAACTCCTTACTTTACAGGGTGTTTCGTAGCTCTGCAGCTTTCGAAACTAATTCAAAGCGAACTCGTTCTCATTAACAAGCTAAATAAAATTATATTCTGTGCAATATTTTCATTTTAGTTTGCTAGTCTCTGGCTCTCTGCCGTTTATCGCTTTTCATTTTCCGCAAGCAAACAGCGTAAATTTATTCCAAGAAAAACCAAAAAAATTTTAGTTTTTCTCTGACCCAGGCGCATAAAAAAAAGCATGCTACGCAGATAAATCACGCGGCGAGAAGCAAACAGGTCAGAGGTGAGCATAAGATACAGGATACAGGACACTGGTCGAAGGACACGCCCAAAACATGGAGACACATGCAATTGAAATTCAGAAAACTCGCAAAAGATGGTAGGTGTGTGTGTGAGTGTGGTGTGTTGTGTTGTGTTGTGTTGTGTGTGTGTGTTGGGCATGACCCGCTTAATCTGCATGCGGCAGGAGTTGGTGGCAGGTGGCAGGTGGATCATAGAGAGGCGTGGGGCACGCACAGTTGGCTGTAAACAGAACGGTAAACTGAGCAGCAACCGCAGCCGGGCAGAATTCGAATTCAGTAGCAGGAGCACAGGACGACTTAGAAAAGCACTCGGAGCACTTGCTGCCTTGGCTTAAATACATCAAACAGAAGCATAATCTCAGCCAAGCGGAAAAATGCATGCACGAGACTTGTAGATTAGGAGGGGGAGGGAGAGGAGGGTCAGGGACAAGGGTAGATATTTATGTAAATAGAGGCGGAGGGTGGCAGTCGACCGACCGACCGACCGACCGACGGACCGAAAATGATATGCGACATTGCGGCCACGTCAAGCAAAATAGATTAATTTTACCTGTGGGCATCGGGGCAGAAATCTGTCGTCATGCTCTCGTCTACGCTGCTGACTGCCAGCAACCTGCTAACAAATTAGATTGGTAGTCTCCCTCACTCTCTCACCCAGTCCACAGCTCTTGATACACCCCACTGGGCGGTGGGGGCGTTGACTTTGGCGAGGCGGTGGCAGCACGCATAAAGCTTTCTTGCCGCAGTCAAATTAAATAAAATCCAATTTAAAATGAATTTTCGCAATTTCATTTACAACGGCAGCCAAAACCAAAGAGAAAATCAGGCACCTTGGGTTAAACAGCCGCACAATTTATGCAGAACCACCGGGTGGTGCTTACCTTTTACCCCTTCGTGGTAACTCTCTCTCTCTCTCTCTCTCTCTGTCTCTCTCGCCATCTCTCTTCCTAACTCTCTCTGGCTGTTCTTGAGCTTTAAATTGGAATTAACGTTTTTAATGATGGAAGCAATCTTTTATTTCGCATACTTTTTATTCCTTCCGCTTCCTTCATCTTCTGGCCTTCAAGAGCAGCCACAGACAGCTGCTTCAGCCTTCAAGTGGAGCACTCATTAATGTGCTTTTCATTATTAGAGAAATCGTTAGGTTGAGTTTTCCGCAAGCAGCTTTTCCATTTTGATTAAAACGCTCAAGCGTCATGCATAAGACTCGCAGTTTATTGCGTTTGCTTTTTTCCTTTTCTTTTTACACCTCGTCTGAAACTTGGCTTTGGCTTTGATAAACGTGGAGCAGTTTACAGAAGGTAAGGGGATCCAGTCCAGAGTCCTGTGACTGCACCCATCCCTGCTAATCCGCTTGTTTTTCATAATCCTTACGCCAAAAGCAAAAGCTTTATGACAGCAAAAGTGCAAAGTGGTTGGAAAATTTATTTTAAAAACAACAACATAAACATCGACTTTGCTGAAGTGAAGGGTAATGCGTGGTTCAGGGTTGTGGGTAGAGGATGGGAAAGGTAGGAAAGGGCAGGGGGTTACTTTGTCGATGAGGCTCTTGGTGTTGACACGCCTGGACTGTCAAAGCTTAAAAAGCTTGAGCTTTGGATGGCTGTAAAGAAACTAGCAGCAAAGACTGCAGTCGGAAGAGCCGGACTGTAAGAGACCCTGTACTCATTCTGTAAAATGTCTTTATGTCTTTAAGATAGAAAGACAGACTCTGTCATTACTCTGCTCTTGATGTTGAGTTAGAATAATCGGACTTTAAATTTATTAGACCCCTTGCAGCTATTAAATGCAGGGTCTAAATATGTTTAAGGACTTTCCCGCTATTATTAGCGGGAAATATGTTGCAATAGCACAAGCGTTTATTAAAACTCGCATTTACTTTGAGCATATGAATTTAAACTTTTTCCTTATTCTAATTTAGATGATAATGAAAAACTATGTAGTTTTCTCTTTATTTATTTTTTTTTCAATTTTCTTTAACTTCTTAAGAAATAAGTTTTGGGTACAAATCCCTCGAGCCAGGTATTTAACTGAAACCAACTGAGGCAATCATATTTGGTCCTGTTGGCTATCTTTCCACCTTGTAGATTGTAGTTAAAAATATCGTAAAACCATTTCTGCTTTGGTCGTAATTCGGTATTTTACTCAATTCTTAGTGTTCATGTAAATTGGCAAATAGCTAAGAATGGACCACAAAGTCCTCAAAACGCATTCGTTTTCGAATTTAACTGCAAAGCCGGCTAATGATCCTTAGTACCTTTAATGTCTGTCCGAAATGTCCGCCCGTTGACGGTCGAAACGACTTTATTACGCTGACGTGCTGAAAAATCTCTTGAACATTACTCAGGGAGTTTATTGGCCTGCCAGCCTGGCGCTGTCAACGGGCCCACAGCAATGCGGCTTGACAAATAAAGCCTCTGCCTCCTCACAGTAGCACCCAGTACTGTCAGACAGACAAACTGGCAGACAGACGGACAGGGAGACTGTCGGAAGGTTTGACTGACAAACAGAGATTGCCCGACAATTGCAATGATGTCAGCCGAAATTCGTAGAAAATTCAAGGGAAGCAGCAGGTGCCACAGCTTTGAAATTGAGTCATTCATCATGGTTCCTCAGAACTGAACTTGAAGAATTATGTTTATTTGCGCGACTCTGATTTCAAGCGGCTGGTTCTTTTGACCTTTTCTTATTAGCTGCAGCCGAAGGCATAAAGATTGACAAGAGACAGAGAGAGAGAGAGAGATAGAGAGTGACGAAATCTAGTTACTCTACAACTAAATACTACTGTGATCAATTTTAAAATTTTATTGTAAACTTCCTGGGCTTTTCCAATCGACAATTATTTCTTTCTGTAATGAAATTTTTCATCAAAATATTTAAGAATGTTTAAGACGCTATTTGTTTTTTGAGGTGTTAAAAGTAAATTCTGCGATATGTACTATGTCTAAATTTATTCAACAAAAAAGTTGTATTAAGCTTTGTTGGAAATCGTCGATTGAATTTTAGAAACATCGCTGTTAATAAGTGTATAAGTAGAAGGAGATTATTTTGAAATAGATTTATATTTTAAAAATATAACAAATTTCACTTTATACAAACCAGGTTAAAATCTTAGTCATTTCTTCTGACAGACAATCAGCTGATAGTTTATAGACAGTGTTACATATTCCTTGACCAAAACGTAGTACTCATTGTTAGGGTAATTAAAAAAGGGAACAAAAATGAGAGGATAACTTTGCGGCACCCTTTTTACTTACAAAAGCAAACAATGTGGCTGCAGGACAACCGTGCTCTGGGAATCTTTGTGAATAATGATTTGCCACTTGGGAGCGTTTGTAAATTAGATGCTCGGCTTGTTGTAGCCTTTGTTGTTGTTATTGTTCTTGTTGTTGTTGGAGTGTCGCACAGCTGCTGCCGGGCGACAGCGTAAATATTTAATTTGCGAAACATTTCAAGCGGAATCCCGCCGATTCTGCTGACCTTTGCCTTTCTCTCTTTCTATCTTTTTTTTTGCCATTATATCGCGTGTTATCATTATTATTGCCATTGTGTGTGTGTGTGTGTGTATAAGTCTTCAGCATTTTTATTAGTATTTTCGCAATTTGGCTTTTGGCTGACTCTTGTGCACTTTATTTCATTCCGGGGTCACCCGGCGCACTCGACAATAATGAGCAAGTTAATTGAGGTGACAATTGCCGGGCGACGGCTGGCGACCCTCTGGACCCTCTCGAGTGGCTGAGCCTGCCACAGGCCCTTGAGTTATGGCATTTTGATCATTTTATGTATTTCGAGTACGCGACAGCGCCTCAAATGAAACCTTCTTCAACGCCGCGGGCAGCTCAAGTAACTCAAAATGATTTAACGCTGTTAAATTGACAGCGCATTTGCATTGGGGTTGAATTTTGTTTTCTTCTTCTTTTACTGCCGCTCAAAGGCATCATTAAATTGGCTAAATGAGACCCCAGAAAAATTCTTAAAAAGCAACAACAACTTAGACCTTTGGTTGTATTTTATACCTGTTACTTAAAAAATAAAAAAATCGTTACATTGTATTCGTTGCAATGTATGTAACCCTATAATATGACCCTATAAAATATATATATTTTTGATCAGCACACAATCTTAAGCAGAGCAATCTTGTTAATTATTTGAACGCCAAAAAGTTTCTCTATTTATTTTAATAAATATTAAAATTTAATTTCTAGAGTTTATTTGTAAAAAATTGTATTTTAAAGTAAATTATCTGTAAAACTCAATATTATTCGTCACAAAATTGGCTATCTGACATTTTGGGGCATGAAAATGTTTTCGTCACTAGACTTTTACCTCGTAAAGAGGTTTTTTTTTTCAGAAATTTTTCATTATAACTTTGTCAAATGGTGTTTAGTGTTTGTAGAAATATACGTCAGAACCGTGGCCAAATAATAATGAGAATAAGAACATATTCAGGCCTGTTCCGGTTTCTCAGGCCTGAATATGTTTTTATTCTCATTATTATTTTGGCCACGGTTCTGACGTATATTTCTTTTAAAATTCCTTTACATTTCCTACGAATTACCCTCCGAATTTCCCTCCCACATTGTGTTGAGTAATTTTTTGCAGAACAGTGCTGTAAAATGTTCTGAGCGAATCAGACATTTGCGTCCAAAGGAATTTTCGCCTGTTAAAATGTGTAATTTATTCATCAAATATTTCTTTAATCATAAGTCGAAACATTTTTCAAAGGTAAAGCCTACTTTCGTTATAACTTTTGTATTTTTGAAAGTGCGGGTTGATTTCAGTGTTGAGAAATGTCTTTTTGCAGAGTTGTCAATTGTTGCACAGTGTTTGTTTACAAAAAAAATCAGTTCTTTTTTGCATTACATTTTAAACTGTTTTGTCCAAACTTGCATTTAAAAAACAAGAAATTAAATTCTTCACTTTACGCAATACTTAAAAATACCAAAATTGTTGTTTAAAATATGTACCAATATATTTACTAACTCACGTACAAGGGCAGCCCTAATAAAGTTGCTATTCACTTTCACAAATACTTGCGGAAACTAGAACAGGTCGAGGCAAATCCGACAAAAATGTTAGGTTGTTTTGAGGTATGATGAAATAATAATTATTTAAAAATCAAATAAATTATTTTTTGTTTATCTGATAATGTTAAATTATTCCTAAAACATTGGAGCATTTTATAAATATTGTGCTTTCACACTTTAATTTTATGCTAAGCATGCCAAAATCATCGATTTATTCCTTCCGAATTCAAACTCACTAGCTCAATGTCACGTGAATTCAATTCGAAAAATCTTGCCGAAAGTGAAAACCGGAACAAGTGAGGGAAATTCATTTTCGCAAAATCTTACCGAAAGTGAAAACCGGAACAGGCCTGATTAAATCAAAGTGCGTTGCAGAAAAACACGCTAAACTTAAACCAATTAAAGCCCATTCTAGCAAGCAAAATCAAACTGTCTGGCGACAAACATGTTTTTCAAATAATTTATATGTAAAACTTATTAAAATATTCGTCACAAAATTGGATATCAGAACTTTTGTGGTATGAAAATGTTTTCGTCACTAGACTTGCACCTCGTAAATGCAAATTCCGGAGTTACAAAATTAAAATTGATTTTGATTTAAAATTAGACAAATCCCTTCTCTAATATGGCACAGTATTTATGGCTCATTTAATTTAAATATAATGGACTTTGCTTCGCTTGGTGGTTAGTTCCAGCTACGAGCATGTTATGCCTGCCCACAGGTCGTATGATTTAACAAGGAAGCGCGTCAGCTCATAAACTTTATGCCCAGCACACATCCGGGCACTTGAAATTTATGCTGACGACTTTATAAAGACGACCAGGACGTCGAAGGACTTGAACATAAATTTGCATGCACACATATACATATACATATTCGTAGAGCACACGACCCCGAGGTAGCATTAAAAAAAATAGAGCTTAAGCTTACCTGTCCGCCTTTTTGACGCCCGACCACATGGCCGCGGAGACGGGGGGCATGAATCGCAAATTGGCGACGGGCGGCGAGGCGTAGGGGATGCCACGATATGCCTCAACCGGATCCAAGTGCCGTCCATCTAATTGGACAATTACGCCGGAGATGGCGCCGTTGCGTGTGTGGATGATGCGCGATGAGAGCTGGGCGGGTAATTGATCATGATTTATGTTGTTGTTGTTGTTGTTGTTGTTACTATTGTTGTTGTTGTTGCTGCTAGTTAGTCTACTGCTGCGGTTGCCGCTTGACGCGGATGCTGACGAACTGCTGCTGCTGTTGCTGCTTGTCGACGTTGCTGATGATGATGATGACGATGATGAAGTGAGCGATAATGAGGGCACCGAACTGGAGGTGGCCGCATTCCCGCCGTTGCTGTTGCCCGTGGCGCTGCTGGAGCCGATCAATACGAGGCCGCCGCTGCTGCTGCTGCTGCTACTTGTTGCCGCATTGTTGCCTCGCTGTGTGGCACTCAGATTGCCGGAGATGCTGCCGCCGCTGTTGCTGTTGTAGCTGACGCCAGCGCCTCGGCTGCCACAAACATGCAACAGAAGCAGCAGCAGCAGCACAAGTTGCCTTGCCGTTGTGCCCCGCAGTTTTCTTCTTCTCGTTCTCGATACTGTTGCTGATGTTGTTGCTGCTGCTGCCGGCAGTTGTCGCTTGAATTGCAGCAACATTACCATTATTAATATTGGTCAAAATGGCGATGATGCAATGGTGTTGCTGTTGTTGTTGTCGCACTTGAATGACTTTTTGTGCTGCAGTTTTTTACTTGTTTGTTGCTGTATAATTGACCACACTATCGCTGTTTGTGGCGTGGCCTTATTTTCCGGTTTATTCAGCCGCGTTTCAATTCGATTTTATTTTTTTTTTTAAGATTTTTCGCCTTTTGTTTTTTAATTAACAGCGTGTATCCCAATTCATATTTTATTGGCAGTTGAAGCGAACTGTAAAGAGTGAAAGCAAACAAAAATATAAGCCCCTTATTATAAAGAGTGTTTTAACATTTGTTAAATTTTCACTTTTAAATTTTAATGCTCGCTTTAAACTAGTCAAAATATTTGCTGCTTGCACTGAATTTAAAATTCTGCTTGAAATTCAAATTCTGTGAATACCATATACTCGTAGTCCATTCCCTGCTTCGTCCGCAAAGTGCGCCTGAAGCATCTGAGATGAGCCCCAAAAAGTATGCAATGCCATTTTGAAGTCCTCATAGAAGTAGCTCTTGGCACAAGCCTCAATCAGCTCACTTGCTGCTGGCACTGCGTCGCGTTCTCTTTATCTTTGCTCTCCAGCTCTCTATGCAATTTTCTCATTCTTTTCCAGCTTTTCTTACTAGTTTTTGTTCTGTTTTCTTTTTTGTTCTGTTGTGTGGATGCCTCACCTTGTTTGCACTTGAGCTAGTGTCCTTGCCCTTCTTGTCGTTGTCGTTGTCGTCAAACACAACGTTGGCATCAACAATGGCATTTTCAGTTGGCATTTCGCATATGTCAGACATGTCAGGCAGCTGCTATGCTCTGGACCAACTGAATGAATGTCTATGCAACTATGCAGCTGTCTGGGCTCGTAGCACACAAACCTAACAGTTTTCAGCCTAAATCAAGTTGCCAGCTAAGATTATCTGCTATGCAGATTTAAAGGTTAAGGTAAGCAAACCACAGCTTTGAAGCTTCAACTTTGGCTTCATATGCAATTGGTTACAAATTTATTAATATTGTTGGATAACGTAATGTTTGTGCTACTTTAAGAACTGTCGTTAAAAGAACATATTTATCTTGCTGAGTGTGCGTCCTGCTGCAATTGCAGCTTTTCATGTGGCATTTTCATGTGGCACCTCGACTAATGCACTTGATGTGCATTTTATAACCCATCTGTACGTGTTTCACTCGTATCTTGCCTCTGTCTTTTTGTCCTTTTGTCTATCTGTTAGTTTTTGGTCGAATACTCACTTAGTTATTCCGTGCGTTGCTCTATGTCTTTGTGGCCTGTCTGCGCCTCTCTGCAGGTGCTAAGCCTCTGCTCTCTGCATGTGTTAGTGGGTTAGTCTCCGCCTCCTCCTCCTTTCTGTCTCTGTCTCAGCTTCTGCCTTAAGTTCTTGGCACACACTTCACGTACGCTGCGCTCAACTGGCGCTGGCTGACGTTGTTGTTGTTGTTGTTGCTGCTGCTGCTGCTGCGTTGTCTAAATGCCTGCACGCTACAATTGTCGTCATGCAAGCGGACGAGCACATTTTTTCAAGGCTTCCACGTGCTCAACGTGCTGCCATCGTTGGCTTCTTCTCGAGCAGCGGCCGCCGCATAGCTGAAATGACACAGGGAAGAGAAAAGATGAGGCTGGGTTAGACCTTTGTTTACATACGATACTCAAACTATGATTAATTAAGTGACGCGCTTAGACATGCGCTATTTAAATGCATACTAAGTAGCTGCCTTGTGCAGTTTATTTATTTAATAAAATATACTTCTCAACTCAATAATTAGTTGGCATCATTTATGGTCATTTATACCCTAAGTTATTTTAATTTCAATATGAATAATATTAATTTCCTTAAAGTAAATTATATTATTTATTTAATGTCAAGCTAAAAGCAGAAATGTTCAATAATAAAATTAAATAAAGTTTAAAGAAAACTAAAAACCACATTATTTATAAATGTAAATGCTCTGGGTATATCTAAAATGAATAGATAAAGATTGGGATTAGGGAATACCCAGAAAAACCCAATCGGACTAAAATAAAATTTACAAATGGTTACTAGGTTATATTTGTTATATATTTATTATTATTATTATATCGCTTGATAATTTGTAAACACTTGATAATATTTTACTTATATACAAAATAAAAATTAGTTAATTATTTAAATAAGAAATTAATGAGTTTAGCTTGTAATACATAAATTTCTCTTATTAAATATATCAATAAATTGGTTTATTTATATTACATTTAATAAATTTAACTCCTTTGATTTTGCAAGCATATTTTCTAGTCGATATGTTTATGTGTGGAATATACGTATGTATTTATAATTGAGTAGTGTTTCCAAGTCACTTGCCAATTTCGGTAAGTCGAGCCACAACCTTTTCAATTAGAATGCGCCCTCAAGTGTAAGCAAATTATTATGCACGTTATTAGCAAAGTAGTAAGTAGACCGCCTCCCACACACAAATGGGAGTTATTTAAGTACTTCAGCAGGCCTGAGTAGTTGAATTAATTGTTTTCGTGGAAATTGAGCTGTTTCCTTATTTTATTAATGCCAAACCAGTTCAAGTGGGCGTGAGCAATGCGAAAGTTGCTTTTTAATTTATTTATGCAAATACGAATGAATTTTCGGCGTACACTTTGCCTAAGGCATACAGCGTGGCTTTTAAATATGTAGTCGCAAAAGTAAACAACTGTCAGGCCGACTTCAGAATACTTTGCTTAAGCAAAAACAATAAATACATACAATTTAACAACAAGAGTATAGCATCATCAAGTGCGTGACAGACTTGAAGGTTGTGTACAACAGATTCTGCCATTTCTTTGCTGTTTTGTTATTCGCAAACATTGTAAATCATACGCACTGTTGCCCGTCCAGCTGTAGTGTGAGCTTATTTGCTTGTTGTAAATGAGTTAGGATGACAATTTTGTGGCTGTTTTCTCTCGCCTGAAGTGACTCTGCATATAAAGTTGTCAATTTACATCTCAGGTTTTGCAAGTAATATAATCTAATTCCTGAGAAGTCAATTACGATACAATGTATGTATATTTTTTTACTTTTTATTTATTTTTCAAAATTATGCTAAAGCTTCTTAAATTAAATTAAATATTTTAAATTTTCACCCTGAAAAATGTCTTTTCTGTACAGCTTAAGCATAATAAGAAGATGTAGCAAAAAGTTGTCAAGAAGTTCAAGTTTGAAAACAACTTGCGAATAAGGTATGAGTACTCACACTTGCACTTCCATTCCCATTCGCATTCGCATTTGGAATGACTTTATCAATTTGTTGGTCCTCGTGTTTTGGGCATGTAATTTGTGCTCAAGTCAAAAGATAATTGGATCGACCATTTTCTTGTGCGTCTAATTTAACTGTGTGTGCATAAACAAAAGTTCCATTTCGCAAGATACATTTAATTTGCGCTTTAATTAAAAATCAAAACGAGATAAGAACGCGACAAGATGAAAGTCTGGAAAACCGTTGAGCCGACAACAACAACAACAACAACAATAGTGGAAAATTATACTGCGGCTTGACTTTGCTCGACTTGACTCGAGTCTCGTGTCGCGGCTCACAATTTCTAGTAATTTCCGCACTGGCCAAGCCTTTGTGCTATAAATTCTGTCGCCTGCCAGACAGGATACGGCATTCGCAGAGCGACTAAGCGATTGTGCCGGGCCCGGGTCCAGATCCGGGTCTCTCGAACCGAGGGTCATTAATTTGTCTTTGGAGGCCGCCGAAGCCGACGTGGCATTAAACTGCTTAAGTAGCACAACTAAATTAAGAAAAGTGCGCAGGGGGCGGCACTGGCAATTAAGAGATGAGGGGGCTGCCAAGATGTGTTTCGTGTCATGTCCAGATAAAGTTCAAAGCGAATTTAATGTGTTTATTCCACATTGCGTTTCAGTTTCGGAATGACAAAGCTGCGAATCAAAAGTATGAAAAATTGTCTTATATCAAAGTCTTTTTGTTCATAAAGGTTTCTTACTTGCAACGCAATAATGAATGCATAGCGTCAACATGATTCATTTGTGGTTCTTATGTGCAACGCTGTGGCAACAACAATTAATGCCAAATACCACGCCCCCTTCTGCTGGAATGTTTAAGCCAAAAACAGAAATGCAACCATAAATGCAGAAATATGTAGAGCGTACCGAAAAAGGAACTATTTCTTGCAGTAGTAACAAAATACAAAACCAAAATACATGCGAACAGAATGCGCATTCATCAGACAAACACACACATATATACACTCAAAACACACTCACATACACACAGGATATTAATGTTTTCTGATAAAAGTAAAGTATGATAAACTAAAGATGTTCTTGCCGAGGCGACAACATTGAAAGGCGCACACACCGCGTATGCGTTATATTTCAAATTATTTCTGTAAGCAATATTCAAAGGCAGGTTTAAACGAAACTCGTAAACTAAAAGCACAAATGGAAATGATTTATATCAATAGCGTTTGTTTTCGGAAAATTTAATCATGTTTTATCGAAGGAAATTAATGCGAGAATGTGCATCGAATGTGCAGTAATCAAAATGGAAATATTGTCTTTTGTAGACTATGTTTGTTAGTGAGATTGGGAGTCCAAACAGTTTGTTAGACAGATACTGAATACAAAATAAAACATTTACTTTGGAAAGTATTATAGAATGGCACATGTTATTTTAAATTATGCCTGAAACTGAATTAATTTGCTGAGAACCTTTTTGTAGTTGACTTACAATCTTCTATATAAAATCTCATAAGTATAGAAAATGTTGCAAGACAAATATAAATATGTATTTGCATCCAAGCAGAATTTATATGTATTATACTATAAAATAAATGCACACAGCAGGAGAAGAGAAAACACTGAAAGAGGAAAATTATAGTTTCCCATGAAATGCTTGATAACAGAAGAAGAAGTCGAAAACGAAAAAGAAAAAGAAAACTTCACCCGGAGCGGGTCATTTTTCATGCAGATTTATGTAAAATTTTTGGAAATTTGCGTAAAGAAACTTGTAGAGAAACATTCAGTGAGTGCACTCTTTAAAAGAGAGATGGAAAGAAAGAACTTTGCCATCGAGCATTGAATTTGATGGCAAATAATGCGACTTTATAACTAGTTAAAATGCATTTTGCATGTCACAGACGCTTGATAAAATTACTTAAATATGCTGCACTTTATGGAGTACTTGGCACTTGACTTTAGCTCTTGGATAAAAAGGATCTCCCCTCAGTTTATGTATATTTGCTGCTGCTATTTCGCTTTTATTATGTTTGCTGCCAACAATGGCTTATAATTATGTCGTTTCTTCTTTTCTTTTTTTTTTGTCCATTTTCCTCTTTTTTTTAAGTCGTCAACAGCTCCCCGCCCGCCTTTTATTTTATTTTTCTAAGAGAATATTAAAGGACTGCTCTTGGCTCTAGACTGAGTTAAGCTGCGTTACAGCTGTCTGTACTATAGTTTGCAGCTGGCAGCCCATTTTTTTATTTTTATTTTTAAGTAGTTTACGGCAAAACAATGGCGCTCATAACAACAGCAGCTCCATTAAAAAAAAGCAGAAAACACCATGAGTTTGACTCTCATCGGGAAAATGAGAAGCTTGTCTAACTGGGCGCAAGCAAGGGAAAAATGCATTGAATGACTAAATGAAATTATAATCCAAATGCATTTATAAGTTAAATGTGCATTAACGTTAAAGTAAACTGCGCATTCATTATGAATACTCATTTTTAATCAGATAATGTAGATAACTAGGATAATACATTTATTAGAAAATGAAGAAGTTTAACGTAATAGGTTCTTATGCGGTCTACAAGATTGACCTATTTAAACTGAACTAATCATAAAATGCAATACAAATTATTTAATACTAATTTCATATTGTCAAAATTAAATTGATATACGAAAAGTGCAACAGTAAATCAAGGAAAACCAGTTTATAATTAATTTAATCAAGCCAATTTAATGAGCAGCTAACTAATGCAAGAAACTAATCAATTTGCTTGGTTAGTTAACTGCAATGCGGTCATATAAAATCAAAAGCAACTCGATTTAATTGATACTCATTAGTATTGCTTAAAGTAATCATTCATTTTGCATATATACTCGGATATATATGAATTTTGGGAAAATGCAATTTGAATTTAATCAAAGCCTTACATCAAAGCATAATTTATGCACAACTTCTACACAAATTTTATCCTTGGGCCAAACATTAGCTGAGCAATAAATTTCGCGCACAATTGAGCCTGTGATTGTGCCAAAGCGAATGTTGGGAAAATTAATTTTCCTGTGATTTTGCATGTGTATTACATATGTACATGTGTGTACTTGTGTATCTTTGTGTGTTTTTGCGAGCTGTCTGGCATAAATTGTGCGCTCGCGGCTAAAAAATTTTAAAAGCAAATGCTGAAATAAATTATTGCTTAGTATTGGCAAATTATTCGTTTCGCCAGTTTTTGCATTGCAAAAAGGCCTCCATCCCAATTATTGACGTCTTTTTTCTTGTGCTTTTTGCAAATTGAATTCATTATTCGGAGTATCCCATACGAAACGCTGAAAATCGTTTGCCTCCGGCTCTCGACTGCGAATTGTGATATAATGATATTAAAGCAACATTATAACATTACATAAAAGCCCGAGTAAGAAATAGAATCAGAAACGAAGACACACAAATAAACGACGTCAATGGCATCGACGAAAGGACATGCGAAGACATATACAAACAACAAGGACTTTATCCTAGCAACGTTACTAACAACCAAAAAATAATAAATAAAATAAAATAGGAACTCAGTGAAGTACTAAACTCTGTGTCGAGAACTAAATACTCTACATGTTTATTGTAAACCACTTGGTTGCGTTTACCTTAACTTAATTAAATTAACGATTTCAATGGAAGAATATTATAATATCAATATCAACTTTTCCAGATATGTATCATTAAACATAAAGTTATATATAATGAATTTCATTGAATATAGTTAAAGCAAATGTTATGGCTATTTCAAATGAATAACAATTTCTGAATCAAACAGACATTCAAACTCGTGCACACTCATTCACTCAACTGGACCATCGCTCTTAATTAATTTCCTTAATGTTGTCTTTGTTTTATTTTAGTTTCGCTTTTAGTGGCATTGGGATTATTGTGTTGCCGAGTATTTTAATGACATTTTCATAAACAGTCGCCGCAGATATTTTGTGCCTTGATGTGGCTCTAATTTGCTTTTATGCCACGTGGCAATGCGGGTGCTTGTCATTAGTTGTTGTTGTTGGCCATCTTTGTCTGTGTCTCTGTCTTTGTCTTGGCAGATAAAATAATTTATTGGGTAAAAATTGCTGGCCAAGAACTAAGCATTTTGATTTCATTTTTCTCGTTTCTTTTAGCTGCTTTCTAGCTGCTGGCTGACTGCTCGCTCTTATCTCAACTGGTTTATCTATTTTGGCTGTCGCTTTTGGTCCTCCATAATGTTGGCGCCATGTTGATGTTATCGCAGCGGAAGTGTTGACTCAATGTTTACTCAATGAGGGCGTTGCTGCGATATGACATCAAATTTTCTATCGGTGTGTGCGTGTGTGTGTGTGTGTTCTGGCAGCCATTTTGGGTGCTGTGTTTCTATTCGCCCTGTCAATAGAAATGCTTATGGCCATGTCAATGCATACTTTAAGCGTTTTACTCTGAATGCTGGCCTTATAAAAATTCAAAGCAAATGAAGGTTTGCAAATTGGCTGAACAATTGAATATAGAGGTTAAAACTGGTAAGCTTTTCAAAAGGTTGTATAACACATTTGTAGTTGTAAGTTCATAATTAAGTTGTAATACTTTATTTTAAATACTTAACATAAAGTTGCATATTATTTTTAATTTCCTTTTTAAGTGTTTGCTTATAAATTCAAATTTATTTTGATTGAATTGTTTTTCTTGCAAACTAATTGATTTTGTTTCGCATTAAATACTAAATTTAAATTCTTTTAAGCAGTTAAATGCTTATTTCCTTAAATTATGTGCTGTTTTGGTATTAACGCTCTTGAAATAATTCAATCTGCTGGATCAACTAACCACACCCCGGACACCTGGTTTATTGCCTTAATGAGCAACACCTGAGCGGGGAGAATGTGGGAAGCTATGGAATTGTGTAATGAAAAACCAGTGCTAAGGCTGCCGGCAATGCCATTCTGCCGAATTTACAACTTTTTCAAGTGTTTAACCGCAAAACTAAAGCTGGTATCTAATGGCACATCTCCATGCTATTTGGGCTTGGCTTTTGTATGACTGTGGCTCTCTGTATGTTTCCGTAAACTACCATTTCCGACTGTGCTACAAGTCTTAACAAGCAGCATTCATACACACAAATATAAAGAGAGAGGCAGAGTAAAAGAGAGAGAGGGAGAGAAAGGTTACTTGTACTTGTCGATTCGGTCTGTGGAAGCTTCTGGTGTTTGCCTTTGCTCTCAATGCACAATAATTGTTATCTTCAACAATTTGCGGATGTTATAAACATATACTGCTGCTTCATATTGTCTGCATGTAAATACGAGCAACGACAGCTGGGACTGGGACTGGGAATTCGGAATGGAAATGGGATTGGGAATGAGGAAGGGAATGGAAGAGCGTCTGTTGTGGCTGCTGCTGGTTCTGGGGCATTTACACTTGTCGTTGCTTTTTATAGCTAAACAAGCGATGCACCTGCTCGGGGTTCAACAAAGCTACAAGCTAACAACGACAACAGCAATCACACACACACACACCCACTCACACACAACTTCCTCCCAGCAGAGTAGAGAGTTGGAGAACTGGCACGGAAGACATTTAGCTAAGCGCTTCGCTTGGTAAACAATTTTCGATTTCAGTTGTTTTCCCTCACCACTCGCTACACGCTGTTTGAATATCGTGTGCAAAAAGTTTCTGTCAGTGAAAGTTCCGCACAACCGACAGCAGAAAAAAGCAAAAAAAAAAGAATGTTTTGGTTGAAGGGTAGGAATTGAGGGAACTGTTGAGAAGTCGTGCTCTTATGAGCTGAAAATTTGTCGAATATGAGCATGTTTCAGATCTGTTTTGAAGTCGCATGTTCTTTAGTTTCTCAAGTTTCACTTGAAGCATTTTGGTAATTACACATACGCCCCTTTGGCCGAAATATACGTTGTCACGTTGCCATCTTGCCATCTTACCATCTCGACATCTTGCTGAGTACCTGAGCAGCCTATTTGTGCGTTACTCATACGCCTACGTGTCTCATTAGGGGACGTGTGCCCGCCTCGGTAATAGAAAACTTGGCCATAACATTTAGCTACCCCAAACTTAATTAACGGCCCGAAAAGGTAATCGCCTGGCGCTTCTCACTCACTCTCGTCCTTTGTTTGGGCCATTTCTCTGGCAAATGCTTTGGCCATTAAGGCGCGCGCACACCACTCAAATGGGGGAGTCCTCCTCCATTCTCGTCCTTACTCTGCGTAGGGCCCCATTAAACTGGTCATTAGGCGTCAAGTGGCCTGCTGGTTTGACAGCCGGCAATGACAGTAGCATGGACAAGCCAAGGCCCAAATGTTTTGGCTTAATTTGAATGCATCTCCATCTCCCTCTGATGTTGTTGGCTTGGCTTTAATTACTGGCTGGCCAATAACCAGCGGCACAGCAGCTCAATTGCCGCATTCAATTAAATTATTGGCAGTGGGAAAGTCAATTTAAAATTCAACCGCCACATCTCTTCGACAACATGTTCAGTAAATTCATTTACCTACATGCTGCTTAATGTTTACTTTTTAATATACCAGTAAAAAGTTCCTTTATATATTCTATTGTAAACAGAAAACAAATCCGTTTAATTGTTGTGCTTGGCACGCAAAAACTTGTACGCCAATTTGCTCCACAAGCTTTTTCGTTTGGTTTTGTTTCTATGAATTCGTTCTTGCTTTTTGTCTCGAGCACGAAAGCTAAGCCAAGCAGCAAAGTTAGTTAAAAACTTTGGCAAAAACAGCGCCCGACTTTCGACTTTTTCAAGTCTACTTTGAAATGGTTGTATTGTATTTAAATGGAATTTAGGGGTAGTTGTACAAAAGTTGTACATGTTGATATACGTTTAAAAACAATAACATGGATGTTTAATAAAAAAAACATGTCTAACGAATTATTTAAAAATAAATGGAATAGTTGAAAATACATATGTATATGTTAAAGCAATAATTCAACAAATGTATTTTATACACTTTTTTCACAAATAAAGAACAACTATTCATAAAATTGGTAAGATTCCCCAGCGCAGTACATAAAACATGATATTTGTAAAAATAAAGCCATTAATTCCGTAATAGCTTTATTTTGACTAATCTTACTTGTCAAACTGTAAACAAAAAGTTATGGAGATATGCAGGTAACTTTGAGCTTAAAATACTTATAAATATACCTGCAGCTCGACTCAATGCTGCAACCACCTGCATGAAGCAAAGTGAAGAAATAAAATTTATTACATTTTTGCCAAGGAAACGCAGCTGAATTTCTGATATGTTTGTGTGTGTGTGTGCAAATTAAGCGCATAAATAAAACAGTTTTGTTGTTAAAGTAAGAATATACTCATCCAAACTACGCTTGCAGAAACTGACAAGGGGAAAAAAAGGCGAAGGCAAAGCGAAATGTTGGCAAAAATCTGTTGAGCGGAAAATTGCAAAAGAAAAAAGAAATGCACAACTTTCGCGTACCTTTTGTACAGACTGACAAAGAAGCACCTATACACACACACAAACACACACACAAGCTTATGTTTATGTGCTGCTTTTAAGTATTTTGGCAAGTTTTGCACATTTTAATTAGTTTCGTCGCAGCCAACGAACATGCTGGCCCAACAAAAGCGAGAGTAATACGTGGCGTATACGCAACACGAGCCATCTGGGCACAGGATGAATTAACTAGCTGCATATAAAATTCAATGAAAGCATGTACTGTTAAGTGATTATATATCTGAGTTATCAAATATTTAAGCCACAGATAATATTCTGATACTCAGATTAACAAGATTGACTATGAATTCACCTTTTAGTCAGTGGATGTGCCAACTATTTTATTATTTTTAAGCACTGCACGCCATATCTAGTCTCTAGACTACAATCCAAGCATTTCAATATATCTGAGAACAAAAGCCCAAAAGCAAAGAGAAACAAAGCGATACCACAATACACACATACATTTAAAAATACAGAGAGATATACAGAATTTCAACTCGATGCCTTTCCTAGTCATACCTATGCAAATGTTAAGAGGGAGTAATCTACATACATACTCGTACTCGTACTCGTCCTCGTTTTCGTTGTCCTCCTTTCGAACATCCTGCACGAACTGGCTGTCGTTGACTTTTTGCCTGTTTTTGACTGTATCTTGATACAAGTGCTGCAATTTGTAGCTCGCTTTTCTGCGTTTGCTTCGCCTTTCAGCTCGAGTCTCAACTGTGTCGACAGTCAACTAAATTGACTAGGGGCTGATGGTTTTAGGTTGGGGCTCTGCTTCTTCACTGAGATTGGCACATTCACAAGCTTTGTTACTGGCAAAATCACTAAAGTTGACTATGGTTTTTGTTTCAACTCGTCGAGCTTCTGTTTCTGGCGCGCGTTTAATAGTTGCAAATTGATTCTCACACGAGGTAATTGCATTGCCTGGCTGATTGGCTAAAGACGTCATGACTTATTGATGGCAGTCTATAGAGAAAGGCAGCCGCGGTTGGAGCCTATTAGGCGCTGCCTTCTGAATTGAAAAGGTGAAAGCCACTCGTCGCATTTCTGAAATTGCTTTGAAGTTTCAGAAACATTTAATTAAACTTCATATTAAAACACTCAATTTAATCGTTATCGAATTGTATTTAGACGGGTATTACAACCACTATTCCCGGCCATTTAACTGCCAATTCAAAACTTATTTCAACTTTCATGTTGGGTATTGCTTTTAGTAGTATTAGGTCACATCTATAGGAACTATGTATGTACAACGATTCGATTGTCAACCACTTATCGTCCACAAAACAAACAAAATCTAAAAAGTCCCCCCGCAAACCACATTGCCAAACAAAAACAAGCAAACAAACAGCAACAAATTCAAACAACTAGAAAAGCCAAACAAAAGCAAATTATGGCTGACTGCAGAACCCACAGATGGGCGGCCTTTTGTGCCACGCATTGCCAACAAATACCAAAACTCATTAAAATGTGTTGCAAACTGTAAGCGGAGCATCGCATTTAACACCACCGACACCACCCAGTAAAAAGGTGGTTTCAATATGCGGTGGGATTGAGATTGATGTGTGTCCCCCAATGTGTATGTTGAGGCTTATGGACTATGACTATGAGGCAGCTGAGTACCTTATTTATGGGGTTTATCGTAACGTAAAACCACAATTAAAGCCATCAAACATCTTCGTTTGGATTCCAAATATTCATTTAAAGTAAATACTGAAAGAAAAACTTTAAAATAATTATTTATTTAAATTATTAAGACTTAGGTATTCCAAACATTATTAAAAGACCTCAGCAAGTGAAAATACTTCCATTCTTTATTTGTTCAATATTTAAACTTATTTGTTATTCGACAATACAAATGGTATAGTTTTGTATTGCTTCTGCTAACTTGTTTCGAACATGTATTGTACATTGAAAAGCACTTTAGGTAAACAACATTCGTAAATAAGCTTAAATTTAGGTCTGATTTTTCCCTATTTTTTGCACACGAGCAAATAAATAAATTACACTTTTATTGTGCAGTCAACTTTGTGTGTTATACTATCAAAATACTCCTGCTCATGAGTTGTTTGTGTGTATAAATCTGACAAAAGCAATTACCTTTGTCTCCTCTCTCTCCTCGTTCGTCTGTTTGATGGCAGCGCCTGTCAAATCAAATAATTGAACTTTCATTCCATTGTGAAAAATGAAACACAGTCGCGTATCAAATACCAAACGCAAATGACGCACATTAAATGCGATTCAGAAAGGAGGAAATGAAGTTAAAAAAATGAAGAAAAAAAAAGAAAAACAATGGTGCTGAGCCTGTCAATATGAAACTGATGCTGAAGTAAAAACACACATTTCTTCTTAATCCATTTTGATAGTCGCCACCCGCTGATGGATTACTCTCGTTCAAATGTCGAGTCTTGTTAGTGCAGATCCAGCAGCCGCACCACCGCCTCCACCACCGCCCCCGACCACACCACCGGAACAACTTGGCACATTGTGGGTTACAAAGCGTACACATTGCCTGGAGCTTCAGCCAACAACAACAACGACACGACGGCAACAGTTGCCGACGGCTAAAAAGCCAAGGCGCACAAGTGTCGGTGATTTTTCACGCTCCAGATACAATCAGGTATGTCAATGTGTAAGTATAACACTGTCCAACACAACATCCGACTTCAGACTTACTTTGTTAAGTCGAGTATTTAAAAGTGTGTTTAAATCACACTGGTATAAATCGCCACTTTGATGCATAGTGTAGTTATGCAGTTATGCAATCAGTTTAAGGCCTCGCGCACACCACAGCTGAATGCGGAGCCCAAAGCGGAATCTGAGTTCTCGCTCAGAATATTTTTTTGAGGTTGTTTTGAAAGCTTATAACTCTCTTTTTTTCCATGGCCGCTCTCTCACTGATTCAATTTTCGCACTCAGCTGCTGATAAGTTCAAACATGATTGGTCGATCAAATAGAGCTGAGCTTAGATGAAAAACCATTCAGCTCTGCTTAGCTTACAATGTTCGCACTTGCATTAACGCAGTACGTTTGTTTTTTTGAACGCTTTCAGCCCCTCTTTTTGCTCCTCTTTCAGCTGTAGTGTGCGTTAGGCCTTCCAGATGAATTTTAAATTTTTTCGTATTTTGTATGTTATTTTAAGCAATGTATATCTTATGTAAATGTATCATAGTATAATGAAAGTAATTTATCCTACGTATTTTATAATTTGAGCTGTGCATTGCTTACATGTAATTCAAATCAACATATGAGTATGTCGCATATCTACAAAGTCCTTATACGTAGGCTGCTATATATATTTCTGGCCTAGGCAACAATAAGTGTTGCCAGGTGCAATCTGATATTTCCATTGGAAAGGTTGACATTTTTTAGCATAACATCACTCAGAACGTGTTGTCATTTAATCGTAAATTGTTAAACTTACAGAGCTTTGAACAATTCAATTCCGTTAAAAAAATGGAATTGACACGTGAGCATTTTCGTGCGATCATTTTTCACAACTTTCGACGTGGATTATCCAGACAAGAGTGCATCGATGAACTTAAGTCTTTGTATGGCGATGAAGCACCATCCTATAGCACCGTGAAAAACTGGTATAACGAATTTAATCGTGGTCGCAGTTCGCTCAACGACGAATTCCGTGAAGGTCGTCCAAAAACGTCCGTTGTGCCAGAGAACATTGATGCCGTGCGTGAACTAATAATGCAAGATCGTCATGTGACATACCGGGAGATAGAGGCATCCTTGGGCATTTCTCCCACCAGCATACATTCGATATTACATAAACACCTGACCGTAAAAAAGGTTTGTTGTCGTTGGATCCCGCACAATTTGACAATCGCTCAAAAAAAGGCTCGTGTCGATTGGTGCAAAGAAATGTTGAAAAAATACGATCGCGGTGCTTCAAAAGATGTTCATAAGATCGTCACAGGTGACGAATCTTGGATCTATGCGTATGAGCCCGAAACAAAACAACAATCGACCGTGTGGGTCTTCGAAGACGAGCCAAATCCAACGAAAGTTGTTCGTGGAAGAAGCACTTCGAAGCAAATGGTCGCCTGTTTCTTCGGCAAAACTGGTCATGTGGCGACTGTTCCGCTTGAGCAACGAAGGACGGTCAATTCTGAGTGGTACACCACAATTTGTTTGCCTGAAGTCTTCGGAGAAATTCGAAAAACAAACAAGAGAAGACGAATCATTCTTCACCATGACAACGCGAGCTCTCACACATCGGCTCAAACCAGCGCCTTTTTGACCGGCCAAAACGTCGAATTGATGGGTCATCCGCCGTACAGCCCTGACTTGGCACCCAATAACTTCTTTTTATTCCCGCACATCAAGAAAAAAATGCGTGGTCAACGATTTTCGTGCCCAGAAGATGCTGTTGAAGCGTTCAAAAACCATGTTTTGGAGGTGTCTCAATCGGAGTGGAAAAAGTGCTTCGACAATTGGTTTGAGCGCATGCAAAAGTGTATAAATCAGGCTGGAGAATACTTTGAAAAACAATAAAACAATTTTTGATGATAAATATTCGCATTTTCATTATTAGGCCAGAAATATATATAGCAGCCCACGTATACGTACCTATGTGCTATAGTTAATTCAACGTTAAAATTACTTCTTGGCTATTATTTTTGGCCTTAAAGCTTTAATATAAAGCTCTTGTTGCATGGTATAGTATCCACATCTCATCACAAAGCACGTACTCGTACATACATATATGTTTTTTGTACAACAGGAAATTTTTGCTCATTTTGAAGCTAAACTGCTGGCCACCTGCTCAGAAAATGTTCCTGTTGTTAGCTCAAATTTTCGTTATATTGTTTGTAGTTCGCCCGATAATTATACTCCTCTGTCTACACAGAGGCCTCCGGCCCTTTCCCTTCCCCATCCCCTTTCACTTCCCATTCCCGGTACCGACACCACAACCGACCGTTTAATTCCCTTGGGCGTCGGGCCTTCTTCTTCCATTTAGTTGCTAGGTACGATATGTAGGCACTCCCAGTTTTTTTTTTCTTTTCTCTCTTTTTACTTTTCTCTTTATTTGTTTCGTTTTGCTTTTGCCTTTATCGGTGCTTTAGTCGTTTTACTCTCATTTTCGGCTGGTTTTTATGTTGCCATTTTTGCTTTTGCTTAATTTTCGCAATGCCATTGACGGCGATTACATAACCAAGTACTCTCACAAGACTTAGACTGTGACGATTCCCACTTATTTTGTTGTCTGCCTTCTGTATGTATGTCAACATCACTTTTCAGAGGTCATATTGTGATTTCATTGTGCGGAAAACCAGGGCGAGAAGAACTTCTAGTATGTATCTGCCTTTTAGCTACATAAAATATATATATAAAATTTTGATTTTTCATTCCTTACACCATTAAGTAAATCCTGTACTCAGGAATTAAGCAAATTGGGTATAATCAAATATTGGGAATTAAATATTGTTGATTAAAGAAAAAACATTTAATCAAAATATCAACAAAATCATACATTTTTTTTAACTATTTATTTAATTATTTAGTCTGTGAATGAAACTGTTGTTTTTCAGAACAATTTCCAACATTACCTATGCAACCTTACAATTACAATTCTGGTGTAGTGTGGTGATTAATTGAAAGCTGCTGAACATTAAACAATAAAATCTGCGAAATGCGTTAATGGATCGGATTTCATTCTTATTCTACCTTTAATTATAATTAAGTCTTATCTATTTTTTTTTTTTTTTTTTCTCTTCCTAACTTTATTCCGTTACTCTTTCTATCCAAAATTAGGCTCGGATAACGCCACTGACAGACCTTGGCTGTGAATAGGGATAGGGGCATAGCTCTCCGGACTGGCAAATAAAATTCCCCCACCGTGTTTATGGTGTTATTAGACTAAAATTGTAAATTTCTGTGGCTTTGTTTTTCTTTATATCCACTTTTAATATTGTTATATCTATTGTAATTATTAATATTAATATCTATTGAATATTTTTCATCTATGTATTAATTAGAGGCAGCAATGTTTGCTTTTTAAATAAATAAATAAAATAAATAAATAAACTTAGCGGAAATAAGTTGATCATTAAAACAAAATATATGTCACCGTAATACCATAACTATTTGCTTTAAGTATTAAAGCAGAAGCGCATAATATTTTATTTTAAATTTATTTTTCACTTTTTTTATGATGATGCTATCCATAAAACCGCATTTCAGCATATACTTCTATGGCTCGTATCTGAGGTTCAGCAGAAAATGGTCGAGCAACATAAAGAGCGAATTTCCGCAAATTTCCCAGTCAAATGGCCGCACCTGCAGTGCGTCAACTAAGGCCATAATTTCGTCATTTGAAATGTGTTTGGTTTCCTATGGTGTGACGGACGCTTGACCAGCATAGTCCTGTCTACACACACACAACAAGACTCAGAGGCACCCACACTTATGCAAAATAATTGTGCAATTTAATAGGATTGTGCACTCACAAAAGCGACGATTTTCATGACATTCAATCCGCTGGGCTGTCATAAAACCGCTTTGGTATGACTAAGCGTGTGTGTTTGTAAGTGTGTATGTGTGGGTATGTGAATGTGTCTGCTTCAGACAATAAAGCGGTTTATGTTCTAATTCTATTAGCTTGAAAACCGTGTAGCAATTACGCCAAACAACAATACACACAACGGACAAACAAAGTTACGAGGGATGCCAAAGCCCACGCATCCATGTGGATGTAATTCACGCAGCTATGCCCGGGTACTCGTAGGTCTGAAAACGGGTACTCACTGAGTCTAATACGGCTGAAAACTTAATGGTCAGTCCAGTGGGCATAAATCCTATCAAATTTGTGCCACGAAATTAATACAAGTTGCATGCATTTAATTTTTAACTTGATATCTGAGAATAATAATAAAATACTAACATTCTGATAAAATACTAGATATATACAAGGTAAGTGGTAATAGTTTCATCATTAATAATATTCAACAATTTTCTCCGGAAAATATTCCTTAATATCAGTATTTTAAATGTACTATAAATACATTTTTTCTAAATTTTTTTTAAGCAAGTTCTTTAAGTTCTTTTTAAGCTATCCATTAACTCTGTTAGTTACGCATGTATTGTATTTTATTTTTCTCATATTCTTGTATATTTTTCTTGCTATTTGCTTGCCGATGTTTCATACTCAAGTGCTAGCTAACAAAGTTAGCCCAAGATTACTAATACGCACCATTGTACGTGACTCTTTGCTGTCAGCTAAATCAAGTTTCATTATGTGCCAACCGGAAAGGGATGTGGCAAGCAAAGTGATAGACAGAGAGACAGAGAGAGGGAGAGAGAAGGTGATTGAGGAGCTTTCTGCTGCTGTCATTGTTGTTGTCGTTGTCGTTGGCAAGTTGTGCATAAAGTACCTGCAGCAACTTTTGCTAATTGTGCGCCAAGCATGCGTTTATAAATGACATTGCCACAGAATGGACCCCGTCCGAGTGTGGATCAGTGGCAGGACTGTGTTGAGGCAAGTTTGCAGCATAATTAAGGCGCATACACGCCTTAAGCTAGAATCCTAATATCGTTTGCATGTGAGGCACGCACGACGGCAAGAACTCAGACGAACATTACCTGACCAGACCACAGAACACAACACAACAGAGCTGGAAGCAGGTGCACTTCTAGAAAGGAGTCTGAAGAGCTGGACTAACTGAAGCACAAAACAAGGCTTTAAGCCAGTGAATACGTTTGCCTCACTTATCCATTTAATCAACTAACTGAAGCTGAAGCTGCTGCTGTCGCTGTTGCTGTTGCTGTCGGGGTTGCCGTGCATTTGAATCAGAATCAGAATTGAAATTATAATATTTGTCACATTTGCACGAGCACGCCGCATAAATATTTAACACTTTTCGGGTTTCTCCGGTTTCTACAAAATTTGCATAATACGAGCATTGCAGCTGCTTATTATATATGCGTCCAAAATCCCCCTTGAAAATAAATAAGTAAATAAAAAAGTTACAAAAGCACATATGGAGTGTCTCCCCATGATGCCTGGGATTACCACTGCGGCAAACCGTAAGCCTTCATGTAACTTGACCTGATTTTAGCCACGTTTTCAACTTTGTTTTACTCTGGCAGAGATATTGCTCTCTGATGGGAAGAAGGTCCCTCAGCTGCAACTGGAATACAACTTTAAGTTTTTAAGCTGCTTTTTCATCTATCAGGCGACATCAATGACAGTCAATCGGAGTTATCAAAAGTTTTAATGACATATCTAACTCTGTTATATTTTTAGCTAATAATCTGCTCAACTAAGCACAAAATGAACTTCATTAAAATAACATTGGAAGCTTAAGTGCAACTATGTAAATTATCCTATTGCAGTGAAAACATATACTTACTGCCAGCTGTGTTCATAGAATTACGATGGCAAGGGCTTTTGAAAATAAACTTACCATACACACAACTTAAATATTCAATTATGTGGAAATGTGTGAGTGTCTGTTCTGAGTTCATAAATAGTAAAAGATATGACTGTAGTCAGCTATGAATTATTACAATGGATAACTCGCCTGTGTTGCACTCTAATGAAAAGGAATCTTTTCAGACGGGCACAGCTGCATAAGCCAACCAATGTCCAAGTCCAAGTCCCAGGTGCAGGAAGTGGTTCAGGTGTAAGACACGTGTGAACAATGGAACATCTTTTGGGGATGCGGTCACCACAGGCAGGTAGCCTCATTAGCCACAACCGAAGCAGAGGCAACAGGGGCTACAGAGGCAGCCATGGCAACCGCAATGCATTATAAATTTAGCTGCTTCAGCACATATACATACATATACATATATATAACATACTAATATGTATGTATGACCACACACTCAGATACACTCACACATATTGCTCGTTCATGTGATCCTTGCTTTGCTTATTCAATTATTCAATAATAATAAATGATATTACGCATGCTTATAATGGAATAATCAAGCGAGCTCAGAGCTCAAAGTGCGAAATGCTGTCTTTGAAGCATTAAGTAAAACAAATATTTTGTCAGCTATGTTTGCATAGAATATACATATGTATGTAAGCACACACACATGTGCACACATTTATACTATTCGCAATTTGTGTGCATGAATTTTGTTTGTGGGTGTGTCTGTAAAACAAATATTAGCAGCAAAGTCTGCCACAAAGTGCAAATACGCTTAAAGTGCGTTAAATTGAATTGAATTCGAATTATTGAAAAAATAATATTTGATTTTCAATTTTATGAAACGTAAATCTTTTAATTGAAATTTAAAAAATCTTTACAATCTATACAAATGAAATCATAAAATTTGTTTAATATTATTTATAAATATAAAAAAAAATAAAAATTCATAAATGAAGCGCCCAAGTTAAATAAGGGCTAAGTTACAAAAAATGGTAATAGTTAAATATATTACAAGGATATGGTCAGAAATTTAAACATTTTATAATTTAGACCGACTTATCTTTCAATACTTAAATGGTCATATTATCATTACATTATTAAAATTTATAAATATAATATTTTTAGTTCTATTTAAATGAATTTTCTTTTTCATCTTCAATTAAATTGAATTCGAAATTGTTTTATTTAGCCTCCAGTTATTTAAAGCTGACAATTGAATGTGAGCAAGCATTTGAAATTGAATTAAATGCAATCAAAATAGCTTTAATAAACAATTTTGTATATTTTTTAGGTATGCACTCTTAAATGCTTTAAAATGCTGCATTCAAATGGTAAAATACAAATATGAGATTATGTTTACCTTAAAGACATAATAATTGTTATGTACTTATTTGTGAAATTATCTATCTGGCAGAGTATTTGTATATATGTATGTAATCTTATTCTTATTATGCACGAAATGCGTAGAAATTCTTGAGCCAAGCGAAGCATCAGTTAACCGCAGCAAGCAGCTGGATGCAATTGCAGAAGCTGTTGCGGCTTTGAGTTTTGCATTATCTGATGTCTTTTGGTTGTGTGCATTGTTGTATCAAATTGTGAGTATTTCAGAAAATGCCAGGCATGCATGAAATGTGGCTGCATATAATGTTGACCAACTAATTTGCATTTGCAACTGTCCATGCTGCTTATAGAGTCTTGTGGTTTTCTTTCTTATGTCCAACATATTTGCACCAACATATTTGCCATTTCTGTGGCAATGGCCAAATGGGCAAAATTAACAATTATTTGAAATTATAAATTACCTTTGATCAGATTAAAGCGCAGTCTGATAAGCAACTGTCAAGTGCACATACCTGAAAGTATAAAGTTATATGGTAAATTTCTGATTAAAATTGGTTGAGTGACTAACACAATTCTAGTTCAGGCCAGAGATACATAAAGTAAGTGTTAAGTGTGACAAAGTTTTGTACATTTTCAAGCTAAAATGGCACATTAATAGTGCGGTCAACGAGTCGTATAATTAATGTGCTGCCAGACAAAAGCTGTGATAGCTGAGAAGACAGACAGCCAGACAGACAGACGGACAGACACTCGAGATGTTGCGGCAAAAACTGAAACCAAAGTCAAACCCACTTTAACGGCACTTGTCGCTGTTTTAACTGCAGACCAGAGAGGGGACACATCCTCGCCTCCAACCCAACCACAGGGCTGCACTTTTGTGGGCGTGTTCTCAGTATGTCCCTGTGTATGTGCGTGTTTGTTTGTGTGTGAGTGGTTAAGTCATTAAGCGAGTGACAGCCCAAAAAAGTGCCGCCAGAATTCATCGCAGCACATAAAACGCACCACATCTGAAGTGCCCGCATTATGGTAGTACGAGAGTGTAGAGTGTGCAAGTTGGAAGTTGTCTGACAGTGTCTGTTTCTTAAATTGGCTAATAAACCGTCAGCAGCTGGGCGCTTTTGGCTGAAAATGCCTGTGGCTTCATTAAGTGCTCATAACATAAACATATGAAATGTCTGCTGTCCCCAAAACCAAAACCACATTTGGGCCAAGTTATTAAATCTTAACAGTGCTGGTAGCCAACAGTGTGGAAATTATATGAGCCACAAATATTAAAAACGAAAATGTTCTATAAACTACAATCGAAATATTACTTTGCTTAATTTTATTTAATATTTTTAATGATATTTAATAATAATTAATTATTTTGTGAGAGGAATAAGTCTGAAACTAGGAAAAAGGACCGTCTTTCTTTCATTTCTTAAACTATTTACATTTTCCATTAACTTTCGTTGTTGCACTTAAATATCTTATTTTAGAGTGACATTTGGAGAATTTGATAAAACACTTCATCCAATTAATCTAATTTAAATTGTCAATGCCAAAAATGTGGACTATTTTGGTATTTGTGCAAATGCAAATAAATTCCTAATGCTTACTTTTTCGGTTACTGATTAGATTTGTAAATTACTAAATTTCAAAATATATTTATTTAAATAATAAATATTATACTTTCTGGTGCAGCACTTTATATCTTTGTTTTTTCTGCTCTCTATTTGACATTTCTGAGCTGTGCTGAATTACTGAAATATTTTAGTGCAACACAGCAAAATTTTAATTAAAATGATATCCATAAAATTATTAAAAAAATATTGCAAATACCGATAATTGCAATGCAAACAATTCTTATGAAAATTATATATGAAATTTATTCGTGACAATATTATAAATATTCATGACACCGAACGCAAACAATTTTAATTACAAATTTTGCTGTAATAAAATAAAAAGCAAAGCAAAAATGTCTTAATTAAAAAACGAGTGAGAGCATTTATTAGTTGAGTAAAATTAAACTGGCATTCAACATACTCGTGAAGCACAAAATGAGTCGTATAAATAAATTAGTCAAAAGAATGCACATAAAAACAAAGCGCCCAGTTTTATGGTAGATGGTTTGGTTGGGAGGTGTTTTCTGTTTGGTTCTTTGGAGGGAAACACAAAACACATAACTTTGTTGCGGTTTAGTGCCACAGTTTGAGTTTGAATTTGAGTCGTCGAATGAGTTGTATCATAAAATGTGACCCACTGTATATTGGCCGTCCTTTTACTTTACTTTGTTTTATTCAGTTTTTGGCTTATTGTAAAAGTTTGCCTGCTTCTGCGATTTTGTTGCAGCAAGTAGTGCGTAAAATTTCATTGCGATATGCTGAAGTTGTGCAATAAATTTCCAAAATTATTGTTCACATTGGTGCGCAAGTATTTTATGTCGATATCTCGATAGTAATGTGTATGTTTGGGTCGTGGCCCTGGCCCGATTTCTATTCGCATGTCGCATTATAGGCCCGTCGCCCAATATATATGTATGTATGTATAATAATATCCTTGTGTATCCTTTGTCGTATAGCAAACGATAGTTATTTTTGTTTTTATGACTCAATGCTGCATGAAGCTGAACTCTCAGCTCATATTGAGTTAGCAGCTTTGACAGCTGTGCCAACTGAATGTTTTATTAGGGGCAGACACGATGGATTTAAGTTCAAATCATAAAAGCAGAAACTTGATTCTATGAGGAATCTGAAGGCGAGTTGAAATCCATCAAGAGTAAATATAGATTACATTACTTAAATCAGAATGCTGTTCGTTTATTTCGAAATGTGACAAGTTCAACTGAGAGACGCGCAACTTTAGTCTAACTAATTAGTTTGGCAAACTCATTAACTCATTATCTGTGGGAAAAACTTGACACAAGGCTTTAGCCAACTTTTGCCAGAAGCAGCAACATTTGCTAATTTGCAATTAATTAGACATCATTTGCATTACCACTTGACAGGCAGGGGCATGAACTTGGTCCAAACCAGCAATCGCAATCGCAGCATCAACGCGCAGCTGACATGTTGTTGGCCCAGTTTGCAATGGGAGCAAAATTCACATTCAGGCAACTGAACTTTGAACTTTGACACATAGGAGCGGAAATGCAACTTTCCACGTGTCAGTGTCATAACGAGGTGCATAAGCAGATGCAGCCAGACAAATGTGCGGGCTAGTCAGTCAGTCAGACAGACAGACAGACAGTCGAGGGTCGACAGCCGAAAACAGAAATCAGGAATCAGAAATCAGAAATCAGAATATGGCCCGCATCTGCAGTTGCCTCATTGCGCTCCTTAATTGATGTTAATTGATTGTACGTGAACTGTGTTTGCCCTTTTGTCTCTGTGCTCTGCCGTTGATTGCTCAGATTTACGTCTGACCAAAATTAAATAAACCAAATTCGACACTCGCACTCTGTGTGTGTTACTGTTAATGTAAATGTAAATTCAAATGTAAATGTAAATCGCAGTTACGCTCAAACGAGAGTAAATATGCTATGCACAATTGTCTGTGACAAGCAAGAGTTGAAGTGTACATATATTTGTGTGCGTGTGTGTGTTTGAATGACTGCTTTTGTTGTTGGCCGTTATCGCATTTGAGATCGCGGCTGGTCGCCAGATTTTTTATTTCATTTTCCGTCGGCTTACCGAGAACAATTTACACACGCACACACACAAATGCGCAAAACAAATATTCAGGCGCATGTCAACACACACACACATACACACTCCCACAAATATATATCCTCTCCCTCGCAATGTAACAACAAATTTTTAGAGCGTTCGTAATACATTTTATTTAATTTTGTTTTATTTTGTGCTGCAAAAATCCTTTGGAATGGGCTGTCAAATCCACAACAATTGTTTTTTCTATGCGCTGTTGTTGCTGTTATTCTTTGTGATCCTATGTGTAGTATGTCTGTGTGTCTGTGTGTTGATATTTTTGTTGCTGTGTGTAGGCGCTTTATTCAAATAAGTATCGGCGAACACACGTCGAGCAGCAAATTTATGTTGTTCCAATAACAATTTGAAAAGAATAACAAATGAAGCAAAAACAACAATATTAAGAACACCAACCACACCAGCAACATTTGCAATATACACACATACACACAATACAAGAACAATAAAATGGCATGTTGAGTGTATTAAATTGCCATTTATTTGATTTTTGCTTTTCGCTTTTGTGCCTCGATGCTTGGATGTTCCATTTTTTGTTATTCTTGTGCCTTATTTTTTTGGTAAAGCATATTTTCGGGCGCATTTAAATAATGTTTGCATGGATTTTTATGGTTGCTGCATGCCTTTGGCTGTCAGCAAGAGTATGTGTGTGTAGGACTGTGTGTGTACGGGAATTGGGTTATTTTTGGGTTAAAGTGTCGCTGGGCCTTCTAATTGTGTGGCCTGGGCAAATGCTGTGTGGGATTTGGAAGCGTGCCAAGGACATTGAAAGCTCTTAGCATACTTATCGGGGCAGCAAATGTCGAAAATAGAAAATCTTCAGGCGATGAGCTGCTAGGCTACGAATGAAGATAAAGCACAGCGAAATCGAGATTATGTAACAGAAATGATTTAAATAAATGCAGCTCTTTACACTCTTCTATTTATCATCACTTATTTTGAATTTTATTTGCCTGAGAAGGCAAAATTTGAATTAATCATAAAAGTGAGCTAGTTTGGGTTTAAATCAGTCAATTATAAAAATATAAATATAGATTTCTCCAATTGTAATTAATTTTTTAAAAGCATTTTAACATTTACTTCAAATCGGATATTAATTACTTTAAGACAAGACCTCAAATATAAATAATTTTTTACAATTCCCCAAAGCCGTTCTTCTAACTTAATCCTAAATGCTAAACAGTCTATTGTTTGCTGCTATCCCCCAGATTAAGCACTCCAAGAATCCATCCCCAGATAACCGAAATAAATTGCAGCGGCAACAGTAAAACAAAATGCTCAACAGCCCGAGATGGCAATCATTTTTTAATACACTGGCAAAAGTAAGTTGTCCGTTTGGAGAGCACACCTTTCTATGGTGCCTTTTGGGTCAAGCGCTTTGGCGTGACCGAGTTCAAGAAATCGAAATTGACTTTTATGTTGGTCATAAAAAGGATTTTAGTGTGTTTTATAAGCATCCGCTTGGCTGGCCAGTGGCCACGCACATGCCAAGGCCAACAGAGAATTCAACTTGGCCTACACATAAATCCGCACCAAATACCAAAGACGCTGCCCAAAACGGAATTACGCGTGAGTAGCACTTTTTGAAGCCTCTCAGTGAGTTTTGCGAATTTATGGCAGGGAATCTGCGTGTGAGCAAGCAATATATAAATATATATTGTAGATATAAGTAAGGCTTACCATCTTCGACTTCAAGGATATCAAGATGTCAATTTAAGCGCAGTCAAATGAGCTAGCATTAATCCTGTCTGTCTGTCTGTCGACTAACAGGACGACTTCGTCTCATTGATCTTGGCTACGTGGTCTCTTTGGTTATTTGTCGCCTACACGCTGACAATCTTTCATGTGGCACTTAGCATAAAGCTGCGGATAAAAACATATTCCCATTCTGCAGTTCTGTTTACCTTTTTAGGCAGCACACACACTCTCAAATCCTTCGGAGCAATCAATTTGTTTTTATTGAATTTTCTACTCGTCGGACTCCGGGATGCGCGTCAACGTTGGCAATTTGCTGGAGGACATTCATTTCGAGCACACACATGTCATGCCACACACAGTAAAGGACAGCAAGAGCTGCACTGAACACTGAACACTGAACACACGGCCTGCCTGGCACCTGACTGTGCTGTGCTCCATGGCGTATGAGTGACGCATGGCTCAACATTTGTTATAGCTTACGATCTATTCTGTGCTCGTAGTCCCTTCTCAAGTTGAGGCTGCTGTTGTTTTTTTATTACCTTTTTCCTGTTTTCGTGTCCTCAAAGCATTCGCCGGCTCTACCTTGTCTCTCAAGCCTGTCAAAATTTATGCCGTAAAATTTTCCGGGCGGGAGAAACTAACATCGAGTATACGCCCGCGTGGCCGGGGCAACATTCTTGTTGTGTGTGTGTGTGTGTGTGTGTGAGTGTGTGGTGTGTTTTGTGTGTGTTGCTTGTGTTGTTTGGATGGACCTATTGTTTGCTTTGCTCGCTTCATTTTTCAAGTTGATTTCTATCGCTTTTGCTCCTTTTCAAAGTTGTTGGCATTTTACATGTGCTAACCACGGGATGCCCGCTGTGCTGTGCTGTGCTGTCTGCTGTGGTCTGCTGTGTTTTCGGCCTCTGTCGCAATACTGCCCACGGTATTTGTAACGCCTCTATGGCAAGTCACGTACACAAAGGCAGATTCTTGCCCACTCTCTGTTGCTATCAGCACAACCGAATACGCATTTACCGCACTATCAACCCAAATATAAAACCAATACATCCCAAATTAATGAATCTGGCACTTTTCCCCCAGCTTTGTTTAGATTGCACTTAAAGCAGCTCACATGACTAGCATGTTCTTAAAGCATAGTTATATTTTGTTAAGAATTTAAGTTATGTTTGAATAAAAGAGAATTATTAATATACAATTTATTATATTTTTTCTTATGTTTTTCGTATATTTATTTATATTTTTTTGTAATTTGTTTATTTTAAATTGTTTTTTTTTTTTTCATATTATATTTTTTAATATGTATATTTATTATTAACATGTATATGTACCTTTATTTTGTAATTATAGTAACAGTTTGTATTTCATTTCCAAAACCAGCCACCCAACTCCCAGTTTATTCAGTTTTCCACTTACATAATTACTACGCGTAAAAGGCATGTACACGCCCCATGCCACGCCCTCGTTTATCAAATTGCCACCCGCAGTTTAAGCATGAAGGCAAAATTGTGTTGGCTTGAATTATTGTTGTTAAGGGCCGCATTTATGTTATTTTATTCTATTTTTTGTTGTTTTCTTTTTTGGCGGTCTCTCTTGCAATTATTATAAAATGGCGCACAAGAAGGACACACAGGCGGCAGAGACAGAGGCAGCGACAGAGGCTGAGGCAGAGGCAGAAAACAAGGACTCGTGACGCCATCCGCGCTCCTTGGAGACTCATTTTCAAGAGCCTGGGCCGCACAAGCATTTCTCAAGTGGGTCAGCCCAAGTGCTTCGGAACCCAACACTGACTCAAAAGTTCAAGGATTTTATTGCTGCACAATATGTAATTGAATGCAATGAAATTACGGCGCTGGCAAAGTGCACAACTTGAGAAACAGAAACGGGACAACGTTCTGTTTGGCATTTAATTGCGTTTATTGTTTGCACATATGACTATCTCTCTACCTTTTTTCCCTCTCTCTCTCTGTCTCCAATTTATGTGCGCATAAATTGTTTTCCGTTATCTGCATTGCGAATAAGATTAGCTATACAAAAGAAATAACTAAGCTTACGTGGTGTTTGTTCCCAAATGGGGATAGAGTTTCATTTAAAACTATTCCTTTATTGTCTAGCTGTACAACGAACGTTGAATAATTTTAGATAAGCACTTAGATCTTTTAAAAATCTAAATAAAGATAAACGAGTGTTCAACTAGTTAATTTCTGGTCTTCACAACAAAAATAGACAAACACAGATAATAATGTTGTTTAAAAATTGAAAATAAACCTAAGGCTTAAGTTGTCCCTCGACAAACTTGTTTCAAAAGCCTAAAAATAATTTTAATAAATTTTAAATGGGATTTTAATAAACATTACATAATTTATTAGATTAATTTCATTACAAAAATTATGAAAAATTCGACTTGAAATATATTTATCGGAGTCGAAGATATTTTAAGGTATTGTTACGGTTTTAATACAAGCAAGAGCGCAGCGAGTCTCTGCGTGTGTAGTCTCTCACTAGACTAATTGCCAAGTCACCTCCTGTGACACACACTCACACCAGAGCCACACTCGATGACAGCCTCAGCTGTCATCCCACTCCAGCAATGTCAATACTTCCCAACACTATTAGGGTTCACAACACTAGTTATCAGTATCAAAGAAGGCCGCGCAATATGAACTATCCCATCTCCGACATATTTTAAATAATGATACTCAAGTTATAGACTAAATAAGTTTGAATAATATATAGCTTTAATTTAAAAATTGTTAATATTACAGTCAAACTTCCCTAACTCCAATCACCATTATCCAAAGAAAAAAGTTCGAGCTGTGGAGACTTTGACTTATGGAAGTCTTTTGTATACGCTATTGCCACTCAATTCAATTCGAGTTCGAGAGAATTCGAGTTATAGACGTTCGAGTTATGGAAGTTCAACTGAATTTAGAAAGTTCCCCAACTTAAGTAGCTTTAATCGCATAATCCAGAAGTTTTTACTCAGGCTTGACCATTTGGCTTAAGTGTTCACACATATTCGGTTATTTTATTTTGGTTCTTTTACAAATGAAAGCCACAAGTTAAAACGGAACACGTGCCAACCGAACACACACACAAGCAAACTCCAAACACAAACCACACATTGCTGAACATTTTAGAGATTGTTGAGTTGTATTTTGTGTCCTCCCCTGGATGAACTTCACTCACATCCAAGGTAGTTGGGCAGTTGGGCTGTCCACAGTCTATGCAGAACTCAATCAACAGCTCCAAGTGACCCACATTTAGAGATAAATTTGCCAACATCAAATACTAGTGTAGAGGAGAACAACCACAACCGTTGCCCAGGGACCCAATAAAAAAAGAATCCCAACAGGGTGTGAGAGAAAGAGAGAGAGAGAGGGAGAGAGAAATATATAATTCAAGCTTATCACTCCGGTTCCAGACCATTGCGTATTAAAAACATTTTTGTTACGCCAATAAAAACTCGCTACGAAATTTTGCATAATGTGTGTGCCATAAAAAAAATCAAATGAAGCCAGTTGCAAACGTTTCTCCTCATCTTTCAGCTCCTTCTTCTTTCTTTCGTTCAGCTCTTGTTGACATTTCCGTTGGGCACACAAACTAGGCAATGGGGTTAGACCAAGTCTTCTTCTTGTCCCAACCTTGTCTCGTTCTCAGTCTCAGTCTGAGTCCGACTCGGACGCAGTTTGCTTATAATGTTTTCCTATTTATGTTGCTGCTGTTGCCAGTTCGCCTGCCAAGCGGCTTCGTTTTTTATTGCTCAACATTAAATGGGACCAGACGACAAGCAGAGAGGTGAGAGGGAGACGATGGGCGGCTGTGGAAAGTGGAACTCGGGGCAACATGGCCTGAAACTTTCTGGCGCGCCTGATGTTGTGAATGTCCCCGCCGAGTCCCCTTTTGAGCGGCCATTTCACGAGACAAAATGGCACATGAAACAAATGAAACAAGCCAGCTGCAAAAACTATGCATATTGTTTGTCATTAACAAGGTCGACGCTACGGCCAAAATAAAGAAAGACAAAAAATGAGCAAAACTAAATTCGCTTTGATGAAAGAAAGCTGTTACATGCCGCTCAAAGAGGGGAAGGATGACTGGCAGGGGGATAACATCATCGTTGGGTCGCCAGCTGACATTAATTTTGTTTTCATAGCACAACCCACAGGGCTGACAATTCCTTCCCTCTCTTACAGTGTCTCTCTTTCACTACGTATGTAACTGTGTGTGCTTGTGTCTGTTTCTGCCGAATGAAGACATTTCTGTTCACAGTTTTTTTTTGTCCCTACACTCCTATTTACTTGATTCCTTTTTTGTATTTTCTGTATTGTTTTTTTTTTTTTTTGATTGACATGCCTTCTGTTTTGTGTCTTTTATTTTTTGGCAGCTGACCGTGACACAAAAACAAAAGACAACAAGTGCAGAAACAAATTAGCACAGTTTCCCCTCTTGGTTTGTGCCTTTCTTTCTGTTTCTGCAGTTGATTCTCTGATTCTGATGATGCGTTTTTGACAATGAACATCAGCTGGCTGTCACTCCGTTTGTTCCCCATCACATGATAAGGCCCTCAGTCAAAAATACCAAAAAAAATTAATACAATTCTCATTGCCACACAGTTGGTGTTGAGTTTATAAAGAATTTTCATTTACACAATCAGCTCTTGTTCATTGGGTCAATTATTGTTCATTGTATTTATTATATGTAAATGTCTATTTAAAACATATGTAAGTATTTACTTAAAAATCAAACAAAAATTACGAAAATATATATTTCTAAATGAACAAAGTTGAATTGCAAATACTTTTAGTCAGCTTTAACTCTGACAATTTGAGCACATATACATATATTTGACAATAAATAATAAACATAACTCTAGTTCTTTGGATTACAAATTGTATCAAATAATTGCTTAATTTCAAATAATTTGAGCTTGCTTTAGTGAGTCTTATTCTTAATAGTTTCTCCAATTTAGTTAATAAATATTAAAATGAGTGAAATAAAAAGTTTCAGTTCACTTTTTCTTTTAAAGAAATGAAATGAAATGAATTTAAACACAATGCATTTATGCTTTTGGTTGATTTTCAAATTTAAATAGCTTGAATAATATTATGACAAATCTTACAGCTTTGTGAAGTTCTCATTTCATTCATTCTGAATTCATTGAAAATCACGCCGTTTACTCACATCATGGCGCATTTTCAGCGTTGGACTCTTTACGGGCCATACATATTATATTTAATTTATTTAAAGCTCGCTTTTTCACACTCCGATGCCGTCGACCATAAAGCAAGACCTATACACAACCCAAAAAAATGAAAAGAAACAAAAAAAAAAAATCACTCATGCTGTTAAAAGAGGCAACATCGGAATACGGATATGGTTTCGGGTTTGTTTGGTGATCCGTTGTGAGTATTGTTTGGGTATTTGCATAAAAATTGCGCATACGACGCGTACACACACAAACACTCGCACAAAAGCAGCTTTAAATTTGTGCTGTGAATTCAAGGTTGAGTTCATGTTTGAGTGAGTCGAAAGCCCGAAAAGCCTGACTGAAAATTTTTAGTAATTATGGAAATTCATGTGCAACAATGCCAGAGAATTCATTCAGTGAAAAATCATTGCCACATGTGCGAGTGTGAGTGTGTGTGTGTGTGTGTTCTTTGCTCTGTATTATCTTTCACTCTACTTATTCATAGTCACCATTCACAATTCACTCTTCAATGCAGAAAAAGTTTCATTTCCTCTGTGTCTGCATCTGTGTGCATTTGCATTGTTTGGCATTACACAAATGGATATTAATAGTTGGCATGAGTACGGATATTTTTGCCGTTTATTATTGTTGTTGTTGAATGATGATGATGTACTCATTGTTGCCAACTGGTTTTATTTTCAATTAATCATGACTATACTCAATGAGCAGCACACGCGCCTTTCAAGGTCGTGGCATAGACAAAAGCCACCGAAGCACACTTGAATATTCAATGCGAATGAATAAATGAATGTATGATTGTATGCACGAATGATTCTTGTATAGTAGCTGACTCAAATAGTCAGAGTATCGCAATATTAATTGCCATTTTGGTATTTTGCAACATGGCCATAATTCTTTTCTTGCTGAGCCTGTCAACGCCATTGTCTTTCAATAAACCACCCAACACAGGGCCAGAAGGCACCTCTTCCTCTATCACTGTCCAGGCGTAATACTCGTATTGACAGGCCAACATAATAAACATAAATCAAGTGTTGCTATTGTGCCTCATTCTCTCTCTCTCTCTCTCTCTCTCTCTCGCAGATTCTTAGGATATTAAGCAGTTCAACCATTTAGTTGGCAACCAACGCCATCTTATGCCATTTATCTTGAGCAATCTCATTGGCTTCATACGCATACACATGCATATCATAGTCGTCATCTCTTTTATTATGGCCACAATAAGGGGCAAGTGCCTAGACACGAGCACAAGTGAAGTCTGTTACTTGACTCAGCCCATAAATAAGCCAGAAATATTTATAAAGAAAGCCTTTCTGTTCTGATTGACGCAATTCTGTGGGCGCCATGGGCGTGGCCACATGTAACGGTCACAGCTGTTTCGTTTTGCATTTGTATTTCATTTTTAAGAAAATAATATGTAATATTTATATTATATTTATTTATCTTTTTTATCTAAAAATAAAAAAATGCATAATTAAAAAAAAAGTATTTATTAAATAAAAAAAATTAATCAGTTAGTACAATAATTTTAGAAACATAAAATATATTTTATTTAGAATTATAATTTTATATATTTTTTAATTTTTATAAATTTTAATTTAATGCCCAAGTGAATTTGAATTAATTCGAGCATATATTTAATTAAAGTAAATAGTAAAATTAAATTGATTCACATTCCTTCACATTAATTAAACAACGTATAAAGTATTTAAAAATATACAAGGTAATTTGACATAATTAACTCACAACCTCTGCTTATAGCGCCCTGCAGCAAATACAGTTAAAGGTGCTGGAATGTTTGTGCTGACGATTTAAGAAGTCGTATCACACAAGACATAATTAAACCAAGCCCTTGATGTTGTCTTCCTTTGACAGAGTTTTTTTTTTTTTGAAATAATTCTGTATTAACTCGTCTCGAAGTCACTTAGAACCACAACGGAATACTCCACATGGAGCAGAAGCATTTTGAAAACATTACAAAATTAAAATTCTTAAAGAGGAGCCCAAAGTAAAAGTGTGAAAAAACATGCAAAGACGTAGCAGGCAGGTGTTCCTTACGGAAACAAGTGTCTTTCATTTAGAGCATTTATGAGTCCCAAAGGACGCGACATTTTGGCAGTGACAGAGTGTGTGTTTGTGTGTGTGATAGGATAAAATGAAGTGTAAGCGAGTCGAATGGAAAATTAAGATCAAATCCACTTTTACTGAATTGGATTAATATGATTAAAGTTTGGAAACAGTTTTGCTTATGAATGTTTACAAATATGTAGCAGAAGAATGAAAAAATGAGTTTTCAGAATGCAGAGAAATTTGAAAAGATATTGTTAAGCCTCTGCCGACACTTTAAAGGCTCTAACATCTTTCAATTCCTGCTTTGAAGCCCGCATTGTTTAGGGAATTTTAGGTCTTTTTATTATTAAGTTGACAACCATATAATGTCTTTCGCTTGAAATTGAAGCTGACAAAGCTGCTGCGTTTGGTATTGGAATTTTATGATCCCTTTGCGACTTTGCTATTCTCGTTCTCATTCTCATTCTCACGCTCTGGAGCTTGGCAGCTTTATTGCCGTTTAGCGTCGCGAGTTCCCTGACAACTTGTCAGAAATTTAAAACTTGTCGTATGTGAAATGCGTGACGCATGCAAATTAAATTCAATGTAGCATTTAAATCAATATGTGTCTGTGTGTTCTTTTTTTGTAATATTATAATTAAAAACAAAAAATGAAAATTATTGACATACCCAAAGCGCAGCAGTAATAATATTTACAATAAAACATTTATCAAGTGTTTGCTGGGCTTTTTTAATTTAATCAAATGAGGCTCCATAAAAGCATGCCAAAGAATTGCTCGTTTAATTGCAGCCACAATAAAATTTATGACTCCAACCCGATGCCACTGAAGCTCAATTACAAGGCAGCTGCATTTTATTCTCGCAACGCTTAAATTAACTCCACAGGCTTAAGATGCCAATGCAAATAAGTTGGCCAACATTTCAAAACCTTGAAATAATATTCATTTATTGACTCGAAAAGAAAGTAAATATATTAAATTTAAGGTAATAATAAATAAAATGCTTAACTGTTATCACTCACAATTAAAATAAAAAACTGTTTTAAACAACTGCAAAATTCGAATTCACCTTTTAAAAATATGGCATAAATTCATAATAATTTATTGTGTCGGAAAAAACTGCTATCGAAAAGTTTATAATCCGCACATTCATTAATTTACTGATCAAAATAATCATGATATTTTAAAAAGAATATTTTGTATTCTACTTGTATATTCTATAAAAACCATTTCAAGTTTTTGGCATGAGCAAATGACGCCTTAATTAAATTCCAATATTGTCAATGTCCCAAAATAAAAAAAAAATGGGTTACAAGCTGGATTTTAACGAGTGTATGCCATAAACTTCAGAATCTGAAACGCAGTTGTGTGGTGTAATAATTTTCTGCCTTGACTGCAAAACAGTTTGTAGAAAAAACAATTAATTGGGCTGCATAAAAAATGCCCTGTGATGGGGCAGGCAGAATGCAGACTGCAGCATCAGCATTCATTTCCATTATAAATGTCAACAAAGGAAAGCCAAAAAAAACAAAACACTATAAAGACAGCATCAAGTGGAGCGGGGGGAGTGGGGATAAAAACGCGAGGCAAATAGTTAGCAGTTCCCATGTGCAATATAAACGAATTTAATTATTGTTCATGTGCTGAAATATGAGCAAATTTATTTATAGCTGTGCATACCACTGACATGAGGAGTGGTTGTCATTGTTGTTGTTGCAGCTGTTGTTGTGCTTGTTTTTAAACCGTTCTCTGTTGCATACATGAATGTTGCAGAACACACACACGCACACACTTACACTCACTGACATGCTGCATACTCGTATCGAGCAGCATTTTTATTTGTAGTGCTTTATGGCATTGAACGAGTCTGGTTACCTGCCCGAGCCAACGTGTCGTATGAATTATGACCATGGGCGGCGTTTGATTAATATTCAATTACATGGCACAAGCAGCCTGCAGTGTGACTCGCCCACATAAGAGATAGAGAGAGGAAGAGAGAGAATACAACCAGCAAGAAAACTTTGCTAATTGCCCCATAAACAAACAAAAAAAAAACAGCAATTGATTTAATGCACGAGATTCAGAAACAAGAGGCAGTTGCATCGACAGCTCGAATGGATTCACGTAGAATATTCTTTCATTTAATTATACACATTATCAAGGGGGTAACAGCTTTATTAAATTATTTTTATGACCAGGAGATTAACTTTACCAAAAATATATAAAATATGATTTTAGCCATGTTATAGCTGCTAATTTGAGTCGACCGTGACTTATATTCGCTAATTCATTTTTAATAGCATTAAAAACAAGCAAGAATGGTAATAATCCATAAAGTAACTTGAGCTAACTACTATTATTAAACTTTGGTTTCTCCATAGCTTGAATTACATGTTTTGCGTGTACGTTTGGCATAAACTATTGTATTCGCCATCTGACAAGGCCAAAAACCATGATTTATGGCTTCCATTATATAATGTGCCCCTGCACGTGCCTTCGAGTGGCAATCTCTGGTCCTTAAAGGTGTCACCTATAAACTTTAATTATATTGTAATAACAAAAAGTAAATAAATAAAAAAAGCTTAAAGCTGCGAAATAATATTTTAACAATTTGTATGCAGCGAATACATAAACTACGTACATATCAATGGAACTCTATATGAATGGTAAACATTTTTACTTTATTTATGGCATTTTTTTATAATTTACCGACTGAGCAGTTTTGTTTGTTTGGAAAATATCAAAAACTTATTAAAGCTGCGAATTTAAATAACTTTTTTTAAGTAAAAGTAAACATGCAAACAAGTGCATTGTTTACTTGATATTTGAAAGAGCCAAAAAAAAAATATGAATATAATTACACATGTCATACAATTTTTGTACATTTAAAATAGTTTTAACGCTTGAATACCCACATACCTTAATTTATTTTTATTTATAGAAATTTAATTGAAAATATGAAACAAAAATAATGAATATTGTGTTTCGTTTTAATTGATGCAAATAATTAAAACCGTGCAATACAATTAAAGAGTAAAAGTGTCTATCAGTAATTGAATACTCTTTGATAAATGATAAAATGCCACTTTGTTGGTTTTGGTTAATATTCAATTTATTAAATTGATCAATTACATTGTCTCACACGGCGTATACGTAATGTGCAGAGCTAGAGCATCTCACGGAAATTGTGTGTAAGTAAGTATTAATTAATGCATTTAAGGCACGCCTGATTACACACACACTGTCCTCACACAACATACACACTGTCATGCACTGGGCAACAAATTTGTGCCCCTAAATTGCATATTAATTGCTCATTAATTGTTGATCAGCCTTCAAGTGGGTATATACATTTGCAAAGCAGGAATCTCGCCCTTTAAGCGTCGGTAATCTTTAGTGTTAAGTTAAGTATACGCAAAACTTATCAAGAGGATTACTGATGTTCTTGTTGCTGTTGCTTTTGGTGGCATTAGTGCGACAAAATGTTGTAATCAATCAAACCAAAGCCGCGTCGTGCTGCGCTGCGGGCCCTCTTTCTTGGCCTCTAGTGCCCTTACTCGCAAATACTTGCAATTAAGCATTATTAATCACAGCGACTAAGCAGCCAGAGTTATACTCGCACTATGCTTGATTTGAGCACTTCCGCCCTAACAAATAATTACAATAGTCATCGCCCACGGGGTCCACATCCTGTTTTAGGCCCCATAATGTCTTCGCATTATTTTCGCATACAAATAAATATTTAATTAAAAGTCGACTGAAGCCATTGGTTTATTGAGTCTATTTATTTATATATTTAGCACGTTTACAGTTGCAGAAATTGGAAAAGTACATATGTATTAATTAATAAAAATATGAAATGTTGTCAACGTTTTTAAATTTATTTGTCATAACTATGAATGTGCACTTATTATTTGTTAAGGATATTTAAATATTAAATTTTCACAAATGACATTCGAAAAAGCTTTTTATTTGTTATTTAAAATTGTAATCATTTTATTTGAATTAATCTCGTTTAATATTTGATATTTTTGTAAGGTGAAAATACTTTTAAATTATTTACATTAAATTTTTTCAACCTTTTTTTTTGATGAATGACTGACATATACAAATACATACATTTATTTATTGCATATTTATTCATTTATTGATTCCCAGATTCCAAGAATATATTTTAGCTTTATCAAGATAATAAAAAAAATATATAAACGTTTGGAGAAGTAATTCTTAATAAATTAAATAATTTAGAAGCAATTAAAATAAATAATTAGCGCAAGGTATTGTATACTTTGACCCTAGAAAGAATCTTAAGAATTACTTATTTATCGTAAATACTTCTCAATCTCTGGCCCATATAAAGCTAAGTAGGCAGGTCAATGAGTTCAGTGAAGGACGAAGGATGTGGAATACAACGACACGAGGCACGCACACAAACACTTGAGACTAAAGGTTGGGCATTGTTCACTCGCAGATCAGGTCAAAGTGCGAGCTGTGCACTAATTGTGCTGTTGCCGTCAACAAACAAACAGGGGAAAACGGCCCAAAACCTGATAGACAACAATGGCATAAAGAAATTGCCAATTTGGCAAATGTATTGGGGCCAAGTTGGCAGAGCATGCCATGAGATTGTGGGGCAAACACTTGAAGCTTCAGTGAAGCGACTTCGGACAGGTAGATAATTGTTGGCAAGCAAATCTGCAGCTAATCAATCAGTCTTAGACCCAATTGACTTGGCTTATTTGTAGTGGTTGTTGGCCATATGACAGATTAGCATGCAATATTCGAAAACTTTTGACTGAGCAAAAAGCACAAATCCCTATCGGAATCTGAATCTGAAGTTCCTTTTTCAAGTTAAATTCCACATAGCGAATGGGCAACAAAAGCAGCGCACACTTTAATTATAAATGATTTATGACTCAATTACCGTTTTTATGGACGTGCTCCTAGAGTTCAAGTACTTGATCCTGAGTCCCGAGTCCTTCAGCCGGATTTGCAGCTCAGTTTCAACTTTGATTCCGTTCTATTTAGACAATTGCACTTCACTTGGATTTCGCACTGAACACAAAGCACTTGGCATAAATAAATTTGCTATAATATTTCTTACTTTATATTTCTTGCTTTCTTTCTTTATTTGTTGTACTCCTTATATTGCCATCTCTTTTGGCTGCTTTCGCACTTTCGCTCTGCTTGGCGCGTAATTTATTTATTTATTTTATTATTTACTTTTTGCGGCATACAACACAGCAGAAATGTAGGCAGTGCCTATGGAAGTTGCGACTTATTGGCGCCTATGACACGCACACACCGAAATACACACACACAAACACGCATACATATGTATGTAAGCCAAACACTTAAACTTGGCTGCGGTTATGGTTTAAGGCTGAACCTGAAACTGAAATTGATGCTGATTTCCGTTAGACATGCAGCCGACTTCCCTTTTGTGCGGTCAAATAAAGTGCCAATTTGTTATCTGGGCGTTGTTTTTGGTTTAGTCAATGCAACAACTTGAAATGCTGCCTTGGCCCAATGTACACACACACACGCACGCCGCACACACGCCGACACACACACATACGCAATTGCACTCGCATTCGCACGCACGCACACGAGCGTTGAATTTTAAGTACAAATATTGAAAACGCGACGCGCTCGTTTCTTTGGCGGCGCTATCGGGCGCCCGTTACCGTTTACCGTTACCAAACAACACAAATATCGAACGTGAACTGACACGCCACTTCGTTACTTCCAAAAGCCAAAAACAGGCGCAGCCTCATGCCTGCCCTTCGTTTCAACTGCTTCGTGTCGTTCGTCAGGCGGGTCCGAAGTTCCTAGGCACGCATCTCGTGCACACTGGCGCCAAACGGTCGTCGGACGAACTAATTCACAGAGTTCACTGAGTGGAAAAGAGCGCGCATGCCAACTGAGAGAGAATTGTCTTGCGGGGCACTGCCTGAGAGTATTTCCCAGTAAAGAAACTTAGGGGAAATGTTGTAGAATTATATTTGCCCCTTTTCGAAATAGCTTCGAGTACTCGTATTGTTGAGAAACTTGTTTGAACCAGTTTGCAATTATTTATTTCAATTGTAGTTCATTATTAAGCCTAAAATAAAAGGTTTCGCACGAGCTCGACTATTTTATTTAAAGGCTAATGCGTCACAAGGTAACGATATTATTCGAATCAACCGAGATCATGTACTAAATAGTACATATATTATTAAAAAATTTAGCATTTGTTAAAAAATTAATCGAAAACTGAAAATAATAAACAAACTTTAATATATCGACGTTTTTTTGCAATAGTATCGTATGTTACAAAAACTATTTGTTCAGAATTTATTTTTTTTTTTAGGTTTTTCGGGCTAAAGGAAAAATATTTTTTAATTATTTGCAAACATTTTTTTCACATTCTTCACATTCGATTCTTCTGTGAAATCTGAAAAGATTAATTTAACGTTAAAAATTAACAAAAGTAATCAATTATTTCAACTAATCTGTTCAAGCTATTCAACCAATTAGTTTTCTTAACCAACCTGATCAATTGAAAAAAATAAAAACACTTTTACATACGATACAATTGAAAGTATGATTCCAACTTAGTTATAGAGATTTTCGTAATACAATTTACACTAAGAATGCTTTTTAAGTTTTAAAACAATATTGCATCACAATATTTATTGCATTACATTCGCAAAAAAGCGGTCGATATCGATATACATTAATATTCGAACATTGATTCTCTTGTAAGTACTCACAATAGTCTATTATTTGAAGTGGTTCAACTACTGACTAAACTTTCCAAAAGGAAATTTACAACTTAAAGCTTTTAAAATAAGGAAAATATTCTTCTAGCGCAGGTCAAATCCAAATGACTTTAAAAGCTATTTTGCATTTAGCTTAATTAAGCTTACAAAGCTATCGGATTTCTGGAAATGCTTTCGAGCAAAGAAACTTTATTACTGTAGTTCATTCTAAAACCGTATTCGAAAATGTGTACAAAGCTGCGTAGATTTTCTGAAAAAAACTCTGTCTGCTTCTAATTTTGAACAACGTAAAAATGTTATGGTAATTAATATAATTGGCGCAATTGTACTTCAGATTGTATAAAAATATTGTGTACAAAGTAAAGAAGTTATATAATATGTTAATTTTAGGTATTATGAATTGCTGGTGCTTTTGGGGCTTGTGGTTCTTGGGACTCAATAAATAGCTCGAGAAGTTAACAAGATATTTTTGTTTTAAAATGCTAAACAAATTCGTTATTTCTTCCTAAAGATAAAATTGCATCGCCCACTTTTCTAGAGCTGGTAACTTAACAGTGTGGATCAATGCTAACATTCTCTCTATGCTATAATTAAGTTTGATGTATTTTTAATCTCATTGCCATACAAATTTTGTTAACTTAAATAACTTTCTTTTTCAAAAAATAAAAGTCAAATTCACCACAGTGCGTCGTTCCTTACAATGTTTTAAAATTATCGCCTGCTATTTATGATTGTGCAACATTGGCTACACTTGTGGATTTTTGCTTACCTTTGAGTTCTTAAACAAAAGGTATCTGTGGCTGCCGTTAAAAGCAAATCGTAACTCAATTCAATTTTAGATTTGTACCAGTCATTTTTCTGAATTCATTCGGGCGAATGGAAGGATGTGCTCCCCAGCGCAGTGGTGACCTGTGACCCACTGCCAATCGGGGTCAATGGCCAGAAACAATCAAAGAAATTGGCTCACAGACATCCCGAAATAAGAGAATGACAGAGAAAGAGAGACAGAGAAAGAGAGACAGAGGGAGAGAGAAATGCCAGTGTGTGTGCGAGTCGTAAGTGCAACTGGCTGCTGAACTTATAAATCATAATTTTCAACAAATAAATCCTTCACGGACAATTTAACCTCCGCTGTGGCTAAGCCAAAATTGCAACAGAGGCAACACGAATCCGGCCCTGAATTTGATTCTGATTCCGACTCTGATTCGCATTCTCATTCTCATACTCATTCCGATTTTGGCTGCTTTACAATGAGGAGATTCGAGCTTCTTCCAGTTTTGAGACTTTTTGTGTCTGCTGCCAAGGACGCAAAGTCTGTGGGCTACCCATAAAAAATGGAAATGGAAATGCCTGCGTATTTAAGTGTGTGTGTGTGTAATTGAATCTGTGTGTGTGTGTGGGCCGATTGTCTGGTTTAGATGGGAGATAAGGCGCCTTTGAGTGTGTGAGATCCAGCTGTGAGTATTTAAGCAAATGGAATATAAGTTGAATGAAACGATTCGAGAGGCTTTCATTTCGCACTGCACTCAATAACTAATTTATGCACACACGCCACACCTTTGAGTGCTTGCCAACAAATATCTTGTTTTGATTAATGCATTCGCTTCAAGCTATCTGCAATTTCCGAATACCCAAAAACCAATGAAATGCATTTGCATCCAAGACCAGGCCCAAGACCATGATCCAGCTGAATCTCCTGAAAATTCGACTGCAAATGTGAGTTATGTGTGCTTGTGTGGTCCATGCTTCATGTTTCTGTCTACAGTGGTCAGATGGAAAGAAAAGGGAGAAAGAGAGAAGAGAGAGGAGAGAAAAGGACATAAGTGGGCTCTCACATAAGTGTGAATGGAGCAGCTGTTTGCAGCCAATTGAAAATTTAATTTACGCCAAACTCATCCATCATAGTGAAAGGCAACATCGGATTGAGATGGTTTTCGAAGATTAAAATAAAATGATGAACATTAGAAAACGATCTGAGTTTTAATTACTCGTTATTTGTGGAATTGATGTATATTAACTGATGTCTGCATCTTTTTATAACTATTCAATACAAGCAACAAATAATAAAATCGGACCTCATATCATTAAGCTATCATAAGATCGGTTTTTTTTGTTTTATGAGACATTTCAACCAACATGACAGAATATGCATTTTGGGATATCTTAAACAGTCTTATTTAATTTAGTTTTAATTGGTCAAAAATTATGGCTTACTTTGTGCATTTCTTTCTTTAGATATCCTTTCCTACTTAATATTGTTTCATATGCTATATTTAAATATGTTGACGTAGCCAAAGTTTGTTGTTAGAAAATCTGCTTGCTTAACCCTTGACACAATAGATAGAAGAAAATTATTGAATCATATGGATTCGAAGGCTGTTATGGTGAGTAAATCTTTGCGGCTGGAATTGTTGTTATTGTAATAAATCAATGTTTGGTTCAGATTTTGCTGGTAATCCGTAATTAGGACAAGTTGACGGTGCATTGGATTGCGTTGTTTGTTTAATTTTGAACTTGGCATTTTGGCAATTGTGTTTGATTTGTGGTCCCCGTCCCGGTTGGGCTTACAATTTGCATGCGTATCTGCGGCAATGAGCAATTTCAAATAATCAACATTTGGATAGCATTTGGACAATTCGAAACTGCAATGTCTATACGTAAACACAACACAGCATGCAGGGGCCACAATTATTGGGCGGACAACTTGAGTAAACACACACGCCGACCGACTGTGTGTTGTGCGAGTGTGTGAGTAAGTTCATGTGTGTGTGTACGAATTGCATTTGACATGTGTGCCATGCACTGCGAATTCAGCATTCACCATGAGCTCCCTCCTCTCAGCCCAGAAGCTAATTAAAGAGCGCACGCGTGTGATATGCCACGCCAGATGTTAGTCCGTAGATTTCCAACACACGGGTAATGGGAAAGGGAGCGAACACACCCCAGTCGGAACACGCGCCTTGCATCTTGTCTTTATTCTAATCTCAGCCGCAACATGCTTTAAATTTAGCATAACACACCAGCCTGTGGGGCTGCCAACTTTACTCTCCACTCTCTCTCCTCTCTCCCCGCTTCTCTCCTCTCCACTCACCGTACTCAATTCTCAGCGCTAAGGTCGCAATAACATCTTGGGGACACGCTCGGGGTATTTGAACTGAGTGAACGGCGCGTGTTTTGATTTCATTTTGTCGTCGCGGATGACGCGAAAAAGGTAAACAATAATTTTCCTTTATTTTTTTCCGTGCCTTCGGCATCAGCACTTTGTCATCCACTTTGCCTATTCACTTTCTATTCCTGCTATTAACATAAGCTGTCTGGCAGTTTCATTAGTCTCCGTTTGGCAGGCATATTTCATCTCAATCCATTCTAAGAGTATACAACATTCGTTGTATTATTAACTTATTCTTTGTTGTTTTCCACCCTTTTTTGGTTGTGTGCAAATTTTTTCCATTATTCGCTTGTGTATTTTTAGCTCCTAACGCGTAGCACTTTTTGAAATTATTACCAATGATTTTTAATAAATGCAAAATCAGAACCATTTGCATTTTGCAGGGGCGAAGGTTTCTTAATAACATATTGGACAAGCAGTATCAGAAATAGCTTCCAAACCAATGCTTAAAAATCTACAATATCAATACATGTATTGTAGTTCAATTTATTTTACTTTAAATACACCAAAGAAAATTAAATTCCAATAAACATATTTAAAGAACACAATGGCTTTACATTGATGAGTTTACTCAAGGTCATCATAGTAACATAATATCCGATTTCCATTTCGTTAGCTGTTGTACATATTAGTATAAATTTAATCGTTCCAATTTGTTGTTTAAACATAATTTCTCCATACAATGTAAAGTGCGTGACAGAATTTTATATAGTAAATATATTATAACAGTATTGATATCCTACGTAAATTTGAAAGTATTTGTCACACAAAGGGCATCAGTCAGCTGGGATAATCCGCGTTGTAAACAATTATTGCTGACCCAAACTTGTCGTTGCCAAAATATTTGGTGTTCATATCAAAGCTTAACAACGACCAGAAATGACAGCACTTTACGGAATAAAACCGAAAAAAGCCCGAACAAATTGTATAAAAAATAGATTTTTGAACAATAACAAAACGTGCGGAATAATAGAGAAATATGGGAGTAGAAAGAGAATGCGATAAAACTCCATTTCGCCGTTTAAAAAAATAAAGAACGCTCTGGTCGAGAGTACAAGACCACGAGATACCCTGCGGGCACTCAAAAATCTAAAAGCACGTATGCAATTGCTTATTAAATTAAATATAAACCTGATCTGCATATCATATTTAGAGACTCTAACTCTTATAATCTCTAAAATCGTTGGGTACTTTGTTGGGTCGTATGTGTCTCTTCTTTTGCCTGTTGCATATACTTCTACAAAACCAATACACCCTTTATGGTCAAAGAGCATAAAACATGAAAAATAGAATAAGCAAAACGTGCGGAATATTCCTATGAAAATTGTATATGATCCTGTTTTATTTTACTATTTTGCGTATGCTCTATCTCAATTGTTTTTATTTAAATCCACTTGCGTTCATTCTTGTTGCCTTTAGCTTTAGTTTTGGGGGGAAATACATTTCAGTGGAAAATAGTTAAGTGATTGATATGGAGAGCTCTGACTGTGTGCAGCAGCTCAACTAGACCCCTCAATTGCCATAGGGCTGTGCTGACTGCACTGAAAATTGATTTCAGTTTTTGCAACAATATTCGCGGGGGGCCCCCATAATGTCTATCGATTTGAGTGCGCAAATTTATTAACATCTCAATTGGTTTGCAAAATGCAACTGCGGCCATAAATTGTTTCGAGTTGTGCATTGCCCGCGGATCTGAAAATGATTTTTGGCCATTGTTCTACTCTGAACTGAACCCATTGGGCAATCCACATTCACGTGGGCAGCCTGTGGGCGGAGGAAGGCGAACAGGATGCACTGCATTTGCATTGTTTGCAATCAACATATTTAGATCTGAAATAGAAGAGTCAAATTTAAAGTGAATGGGAACAACTTTAAATCATACCTGACTTCTTGTTCATATTCATTTGATGACAATAGAAATCAAGAGTTAGTAAGAGACTTTAAGAATCTACAAGTTGAAGGTCATCAATTATCCATTTGCTGATATTAGTTCGTGCTTCGACACTCAATCCCCCAGCTTCGCCGGAAACCACTAAGGCATATTTAAACATTGACCAACAGTCGCAGTCGAAGTCGTGACGTCAACGTTGACTGCATAAAATATTTCCAAGCCATCTTGCAACAGCCTCTAAATACCTCTGGGCTGTCGACAGTCCCTTTAAGTCTCCGCGTTCTACTTTGTTCTCGGCACAGTTAAGCCGCAAAGCAGCCATTAGGCGACTACACAACTGATGCCACTGCGACTGCGACTCCAATGGCTGTCACTCGACAAAATGGCGCTCACACACAGATACACACACACACACAGGCATTTGCGAGTTACAGATAAAAGGCTGAGCGCTCTGTAACTAACAGTATGCAAACTGTCTTGCCACTCAACTGAGCATCAGTAGCTGCCACTTGAGTTATGTTGGGGCATTCGAATACGCAGAAGGAGAAGAAGCGACGCACAAAAGTGGGCAACGAATTCGCCTCGTCGGGTTAATTTATTATTTACGATTTTAATTTGTATTGTCTGGCATTATAATCATACAAATATGTTTTCATTTGCGAATGCTTACGCGCATTTCCCAGTTGACAACTCAATATTATTGTGGTTGTGGTTGTTGTTGGCACGTGTCGCATTTTAAATGCTCTCTAGCTATTTTTAATCGCATGCAAATTGCGCTATATCATTTTCTAATTGCCTCCTGGAGGCAGAATATCTCCAAACTTTCCCTCCAGCGACATCTTTGCCATCTCTCACTCTTAAATGACTTCACACATTTACACAGAACATGTTTATGCCTGCCGAAGGACGTGTCGCCAAATCTGTATGCCAGCCAGAGACACGACAGCCCCTTAATATGTATATATATACATACATACATACATATATACATATATACATATATCTATACACAGACACCAATGCAGACACAGACACAGACACAAATACGCACATACTGTCATACACTTGAGTACCAATATGTTGGATCGCATATACGGATTACATTCTGTTCTTAAGGCACAAGGCACATTCGCAATATTGTGTAGTTTGCAATGCATTTTTTAAAATACTCATATTATTTGTACTTATGATACCGAGTATTGGTCATAGCTTTCGATAAACTTTAAATTAGTTCAATTTTAGACCGAATATTTCCATAATTTTAACAAAACAATAATTTTTAGTTGGGTTTTCTAGCGGTTTTTGTTAATACCTATGGGTATAATTATACCCGTTGCTTAAAAAAAGATTAATTTATTATTATTTATTTGCTAATTAACGTTAAATTCTTTTATTAGCTATCATAATACTAAATCTCAAAAATATCGGACAAATAGAAAAGCGGCTAATTTAAATTTTTAAGCAATGTTTGTGCCTAAAAGTATGCAATTAAAATAGTTTATGCATATTTAAAAAGGAAACTCATATCCTATAGTCGGGAACTCGACTTCAGCCTTTTCCGCTTGTTTTTATTTCTCATATAAGCAACTGATAAACAATTTCAGCTTTCATTAAATTCTGATTTTCTTGTTTCATTATTTCCAGTTAGGGTATTCGAGCTGCTTTTAAGTATTTCATTTCGGCTATAAACGAGGCTTGTTGTGTTTGGCGCCTGCAGCTTGGCTGCTAATTATGTCAAAATATGTATGCTCGTCTATACGTTATTTCCATATTTGGCAGCTCGGGGCTGAGTCTCGGGAATCTCGGATGTCGCCTCTTGGGCGCGCAGCCAAAGTGTCTTTGGACCTGGTTGCTTATTGCTGTTGCCATGTTTAATACATGGCTTGTGCATAGTTTGGGATCTGAGTAACTGACACTGACAGCATGTATTGGTCATTAGGCTTCAATTAGTTATTGTTAATTTGCCGGTTGCCAGGCGAAACCGAAATTGCTGTCTTGAATATTTTAGACATAACTAAACGGAAATGCAATTAATATTGCATTTTATGGCTGATGAATAAACATGTAGATGTCAAGTGGCAATTAACACCGTTTGATATGAATATAATTGAAATGAGAATAGTGTTGTGTGATTGACGGTATGTGAGAATAGATTTACCTTCTGATTGTCCTTCGCTCTTCTATTCCTTCTAATGCTACACTTGTGGTTGTGGCACAACGATCCCTTCCACGATTTCTTCTTCTGAAACGCCTGGCACATCTGTGTTTATTTTCGTGGCAAGTGCAGCTACTACAAACGCGTAAATGTGGCATACCACGCTGGGGCACGTAGTCCCCTCAGGCCAGTGGCAGGGCAAGACAAGATACAAGTACTCCATAGACGTAACAAACTCTGCGCTAGGGCCAAAGGGTTGTGTACTTGTTGTCATCATCATCATCGTCATCGTCACCGTCATCATCATCTGGAGGAGGAACGGGGCACAGTATAAATAAACTCATATTGAGAGTCATGTGAGGGGCAACGACAACATTGTTGCCGCTTGTTCTTTGGCTGACTGACGTTGATGATGACGATGATGACGTTGATTGTGTTGCATAGAAACAACAAATTTCGCAATAAACGACCCTCAGCAGCTGCTTGAGGCTCCTCTAAACTGGTCTGATTGACTGGCAAATATTGGCATCCACGATATTCCTGGCAATATGATTGATGCGTTCCTTAGCTGCATTTCCTGCATTGATTTTGCTTTCAATCTTTGAATTGAATACGTTTGTTAAAGCGAAGACAGATTATGCAAATACCAAAGACAATTTTCCACTAAAAATGCCACAATTCGGAGGCGGCAGTTCATATTTTATTCATCAGCTAAACATATTTTAGTGCCATCTTGGCCGAGTCATTTATACAACTTGGCTTTCTCCTCTCCTTGTCAGTTTGGATTGTGTTGAAAAATTGTGTTTTAATTAAAAACGTTCAAGTGCACTTAAGTGTGCGTTTGCCAGCCACGTCAACAATCAGAGCCAGCAAGTGCACACCTACAAAACAAAAAGCCAGCAAAATAACACAGAGCACAAAGAGCCAAACTACAACAACAATGAGAAGAACAACAACAATGAGAACAACAACAACATGAGAACAAGACAACAATGCTCCAATATAAATACAAAACGGCACATCAGCAACAATGTGCAACGAAAACAAAATAAATATAAAGTAAAACAAATAAAACAAATAATTTTTATTCAGCTATGTACACGTTGCCATTTGTATACACTGTAAAATGATATTTATTGAAAACGATGAAAGCATTTGATAATATTGTATATTTCAATGATTGAGGCATTGCAAATAATATTATTCAAAACATTTATTTATTTTGAGAATTCAATTTAAAACACCAAATTGATTAAGTGGGGAACAAGCAAGAAAAAGAGGTTGAGAAATAGGTTGAGATAAAGATAAAAATACAGATCGAGATACAGACTAAGATTGAGGTTGAAATTGCGACAATATTAATACAGATTGTCAAAACTAAATAAAAAATAATAAAGAATAGACAGAGATAGTCCTAAATATCTAGGAAGATGAGTATACTATATCAAAATAAATTTAAAAATCGATAAAGATACGGAAATTGAAAGAAAAGGAAGGAGTTAAAAAAGCAGGAATAGATCTGTTATAGATTAATGGTAGATACAACTGTGGTTAGGGAATTCAAGGTAGTCGCATTGCGTCGGTTCATTACAGGGCGCACAGCTTCTCAATCTCTGATTTTCCCATCCACAGGGGGCAGTTCCCTTCGTTTTTTTCTCCCGAGTCTTTTTGCGACTCGAAGAACGTTGAATTGTTCCCAATCCCAAGCTGCACATTGTGCTGCGTCGGTAAAAGGATTGGGGCATAAACAGTGGCTGCTTCTTTTACCTCTCTCATTTCCCTTGTTGCACTGAAGCCTGTCGCTGATAAGCTGTACAACTGTATATGTGTGTGTGCGTGTGTGTGTGTGTGTGTGTCAGTACGCAGGAAACAGGATATGACATATTTAATGCGGAACAGATGCGCATATCTTTCGGCGTTCCTTTATGGTAATTTTATACATTTTATTTCATCTCTCTCTGCAAGTGTCTTTTTCAGCTGCTGAAAGCGTAATTATGAAATTCGCACAATTGATAAAAAAAAGTCGAGAATTTTCCATAATTATTCCCCTTATAAAAAGAGAGAATTTGAAATGCAAAATGAGCAAATTATAAACGCTACTGCTGTAATAACAAAATGGTTAATGAAATGCAAATGTAAAGTGCTAGACCATAAGAGATTTTTCATCAATGATGGAATTGATTGATATTATAGAGAAAAAAAAGAGTGGGAGACAAGCAGAAAAATAATAAATGCAATATAACATATACTAAAAATGTATGCTCAGAGGGATTGATTAATACAAATAATTACTATAACAGCAGCTGAATAAATATTTTATTTAGTAAATTTTGATTGATTTGAAAGAGAAAATATATGAATAAGTACCTTTTTTTTTTAATTAAAATCAAACTAAATTTTGAAGTTCTCTTCTAGCATTGAATTATCTGACACTGCAAGAATGCATGATTTCAATCTATTGTTTTTATTAATTTTTTATTAACTGAGTTTCTGCTGAGTTAAATAATATCCTTTAATTTTTTTTCCAAATTCGACAGTTTGAGCAGTTGTAACATCTACTTGGGACGTCGGTTTCACACAGACACTATGCGAAATGCATTTTCTGTAATGATAAGTGACCCAAGTGTTGGACATAGTTTCATTTCCAATGTGATGAGACGAGAGATCCTGTCCAAAAGGATAACAGCACGAACGCAGCGAGGCGTAGGCGAAATGTGATGCAAGTTTTTGCGTTTGTTTTCTGTTATAGTTTTTATGACTAGGCGTAAATGCATAAAACTGAACTGAGAGACGACCCACGAGTGGTGAGTGGTGGGACCAGTGGCTCACCACGTGCACTGAAAAATTGTGGAAACTTGTTTCATTTGCCGCTGTTGGAAAAAACTTTCGAGCTGAACCGCAGCGGCATTAACAACACTTAAAATGCCTGCAGCGTTTTCCTTTAATACAATTGGACAGTCCTCCGTTCGTGTTTTTCTTCTTTATCCTTTTTTTCTGTGTACGAATGTGTTTTTTTATTTTTTTTTTTTTGCTTTTCAAGGCAACTTTTGTAGAACACTCGGCCGCCCACTTGGAGCGTCCTTTGCCAAACTTTGTCAAGGGTTTTCCCCGCACTCTAAACTCATTTTGATTTAGTCGGCGTTTAGTTTCCTTTCTGTGCAGATTTTGTTTATATAACCAGTCACATTTTTTGACCCAACCAACTTGGAGGCGACAAGTGTAAATGAGTATCATTTATTTTGCGCTTTGAATTCGCTTTCAGTTGTAAGCTCCAAGTCCACAAAACGACCTGGAACGTCTGGTAGGAATCATGTGATGTCTTCTGAAATCTTTATTTAAATACCAACAGATTAAACTAACTTCTCATTTCATTCCTTTCATCCCAACGGTGGTCAAGTAAAAGCCACAGACAGAGATTTAGACTTTGGAGAGAAGTAAACAGTTTGGTTTGGATTAAAGTGTTCAACGCAGATTCTTAACTACTTCAAAATTGATATCCGAACTATAATAATTATGCAAGTGCTTATTTTATGAAAATAATTTATATACCTTGTGGTAAGAAATTGACAGCAAAGAGAAAATATTTGTACATTTTTTTTTACAAGTCTCAAAATTCTCAAAAAAATTAATCTGCAAAGTAAAGTTAGCCGCCAAGTTAATATTCCTTTCTTTTGCTGTGAGCTTTTTAAAATCTACATACTAGTAAGATTATACATTTTTCTTAAATATTTATTCATTCAATTTACAGATTTCAGATTTTTCTGTACTTTTTTTTACATTACTTTGGCTTTGCTTAAAAAATAAAATGCTGCTGACCATCGACAAACAAACTGGAAACCAAGTTTGCACAGACATAAACGACTTGAGTAGAAAGCATTTTACGGCATTTTTCTTGGCCAATTTTTTTTCGACTAATTTATTTGCAGTTCACTTTGTGCAGAGTTCCTCCAAACACTTGAGTTGCAGTCAGAAAAACCTAGAAACCCGAGGCTCTGGCCAAAAATGCACGTTTTATTGGGCAACTTAAGACCGACTTATGGCATTCATAAAGACAAGTCTAAGTCCTTGTATAATGACCACCAAATTAGTTTGCTTTTGCGTGCTGCATTTGAATTAAATCATTTGGCTGCATTTCGTATTTTCTTTTAATGTTGATTTGTATTTTTTTTTTACTTTTCGTTTTAAAAGTTGGTCATTGCTTTGCTTAATTAAAGTTGGCTTTTTTCCATTCGAATTGCCGCCTGGGAGCGTGTGGGAGCTTTGGACTCTGGCTCAGGACTAACTATCCACACAGCTTCATTTAGATCCTGTGACAAGGCGCCATATGTCCTTGCCCAGCAGCAGAAGCAGCAGTCGGAAAAAAAGCGCAAAAGAGAATTACACAGATTTTTTTTGTTAATTTTGCTTTGGTCAGTAATTTCCACTCTATTCTTTTGTAACTTTCACTTTTAACTTGATTTTAGCATTGCTTTGCCACGTTTTGGTTCCGTTTGGTTTCCTTATCTCTGGGCTTTGGCTTGGGCGTGGCGGTTGCATGTAAAAATTATGCGCTACGAAATGCAATTATGTAAATGCCTGCAGCGCAGAAATCGAAGTTAATTAGGTCGTAACTGTGGTGCAAATTGTAATCCCCTTGAGCCAGGACCTGCTAGCTTGAATGAATGGAACAAATTGCTTGGCAAGGAATTAGTGAGGCGAGAAATTGAAAGGGGTCATAAAAATGTCAGCTCCTTATTAAATGAGCTTTCCAATGTTGAACATGAAAAATGCCAAGCGGTTTAGACAAAACCTTCTCGCAATAAAGGGAAACAACGTCGTCCGACTCATGTGGATTTATTGAAGTGACCTTTATTTCTGTGCTCCAGTTAATTTAAAACTAATACCAATTAAAATCATTGGACCTCTACCTAAAGCTGATATAAAAATGAATAAGCTACATTTAAAGGTTGAAAGACAACATAGACAGGGCCAAAAAATATATATTTAATTTGATAGCAATATTTTTAACTTGTTTTACATAACATTGTTAAGCCAAGTGTGTCATATTTGAATCAAAACAAAATTGACAGAGCAGTATGACACACATTCGTAAAGGGGATTTGTATAGTTTGCAATATCATCGATGAAAAATAAAAATATTTTTAGATACTTTTTAAATTGGACAAGTAAATGAATATTTTTGGTAGCTTTTAACGAGTATCAAATATTGGACAATTAAAAATTCTTAACTTTTTTTTAATTATTGTAATCATGTGTACGCTGTTCTAGTACTTGCCAATGATAAATTCGAATTTTAATTTTCATTTGCTTAATTTACGATCATAATTGCCTGTCATTTGGACCTGCCATTTGGCCATTGCACTGTATCTGAAAACAAATGCATATATATTTTTTTGTTGCCAATAAGAAAATTGCGACTTGGCTTGTTCAATTCGCCAGAGTCTTCAGTTTTAATTAACTAACAATTAAGGCAAATTTATTGGCGCACTTTGATGGTCGTAAATTAGCAACTTGAATGATTTTCAAAATGTCAGAGAGTAAATCAATTTATAAACCTGTCGCAGGAGGAGTAAAAATCCAACAAGCTAAACTTTTAGCATGTCAGCGAAGGTCTTAGGCGAACGGAGGCAAACGAGTTTTTCAGCCGTGGCATACGGGGCGTATGAGGAATCCAGCACAGAGTGACTGACGTGCGAGTGTGAAGCGCAAAATTGGTGGAAAAAAAGTTGTCGAGAGGTTCGTTTGGGAGTGGGCAATCACCTTTAAACGCTTTTACTCATGCCCGAGCTGTTCTGAAGTGCCAGTCAGGCACAATGAAGAAGTCAAACAAGTCACTTAGCTGCTGATGTGGCTACTGCTCTGCCAAGGGATGCAAAATTTGGTTAAAAAGTAAAGTTTACCAACCTTTTTCTTAACTGGGCAGCTTTAAATTGCAACAGAAAGGGCCAGAGCCAACACACAAACTATTTACGTGTCTGTGTAAGGTAAATTTTTGGACAAAAGCCAAGCTGATTTAAGACCTTAACTCAGATTGTTAGCACACGATGCACTCTGAGTCTGTGCACTTAAACCAAGTGAAAGATTTGTGGCAGGAAGTAGCCGATAAGCAGCTTGAAAAGACTTTCTCTCTCCCTATCTACAACTGCATCTCAGTTCCGGTTTAGGGGAAAAGTGACTCAAGTATCGTGTGAATGATCAAGCTGTTTAGGTAATTAAATGTCCAAGAGTAGTGGCTACTAGAAACAGATGGTGAGAGGGGCATTGATTCATGATTTATTCGATTTATGAGCGTGAATTCCTGGTTAGTTAAATAATGAGATAGATCCATAAGTTTGTGTAGAGAAAATTCTAAAATGAGCGATGCTAAGAGAGCCGGAAAGAGAACGATCTGCCCGACACGATACGACACGACAAATCCGAAAGATCCAACCTAGATGCAAAACTCAGAACAGTTGTCGCTAGAACGTCGATCGTGCCGCTTGTGTTGTTCATGTGCTGCTCCTACCGCCCAACGTGTGCAACATCTTGGGAAATACTTACGCCAAGCAAAGTATCTACAAGATAAATCTTTCGACCCGAGCTAAAAATAAACGACAACGTTGAAAAAGGGGGACAAAAACAACGTCAACGTCAACGTCGCGCGCGCCAAGTGCAAAACGAAGGAAGGGTCAGACCCCTGAAGTAAAACCAAAATAAATACGAAAATAAAAGTAAAAATAAAAATGAAAATATGAAAATATTTCTGTGAAATTGCCCATATCCATAGTTATGGAAAGAAAAGCGGAAGTTTTTTATGCAATCAACTTGTGTGCGGGTTAAAAATAATCAACAAATTCCAATTTATTTATTTGTGCAAATTATGCCAAGTGACAAAGACAAATATTTAATCGTTGCCAAATGTTGAGCTGCGCGATCAAAGCGTTTGTCAAACTTGTTCACCGAGTTCAGATCAAAGTGCCTCGACGAAATCATAATAAGCAAATCAAGCGAAAAAGTCGTTACGCAAATTGGTAAATGCAAATTGCCAGAAATTGATAGTGCGTATAATTATTGCATGAAGGAGAAATCGCAAAAATTAAAAGCGCTGAAAAAATCTGTGGTCATTGCAAATATTTACAATTCACATATGGCATTGAGTCCTTCAACCTCCAGCAGTTTTATTGAAATTTGCTTTAATTAATGCATCATTTTGCGGTGTTGTGAGCAAAAAATATAAAAATAAAAAAAGTATGAAAGCACTTTGCGAAATTTCTGTGAATATGTGTTTAAAATGTTTCATTGGTTTATTTCTCTTTGGCATAAATCAACTGAATATTTTCACTTAATTTTCATGATATTAAGTTGCAGATAAATATTATACACAAACACGGGTAATAAAAGCAGAGCTGTTGATGTCAATAATTTCGTTTACTGTGAGGATTTTGAAAAAAATATGAATTTTGGATCAAATTTCTATTGAAATAAAAGATATGATTTTATGTTTAAGAACTTTGGTTTTGGATGAATCCATTTAATTAATTTTTTTTAAATAAAATGAGTGATGAAAAAAGAAAATTAAAGGAAAGAGCCGAATAATCTATCATTACGGCTCTAAGCCAAATTTCAAAGCTAAGTAATCGTAAGATCTTTTCAAATAAAAAAATTAGTAAAACAATTGTTCTAGTATTACAAATGAACTATATGGTGACCATTTAAGAACAAATGGATTTTTTTGTGTTTATATTCTGTCATATTAACATAAAATGCGAAATTCTTGGTGATGAATACTGGGATCTGTGGACAGATCTGTGAGCAAAATTCCAGCTTGTTTTTAAAGATTTTTGAAGAGATGTTTATCAATGCAAAGAAATATACTTAATGAAACATCAACGCTGCCAGTCAATATGTGCGATTTCCCAGAGACGAAATGAAAATGTTGAATTTTAATATTGAAATTTCTAGCAATAGTGAGTGCGGTGTTGAAATCAATTCTAATGGAAGATCTCATGCGCTCTCCTAAATCTCTGGGTGTAAACAATTTGGCATTAAAATAGTTGTCAGAATTGCCGGGCCATTTAAAAATATTTGCTTCACTTAATTTGCATGATAATGGGCCAGATTTATGCATTTTGTTACTTGCCGGCCGCCCACATTTTGGGGGCATCTGCATTTTGTATGCAACTGCATCTGTAATATACATGGTCCCAAAAATAAATCGCATAATTCGAATTAATTTGCAGCGCATCTTTTGGGTTTGTTGAACTTGCGAGTGTTTCGTATAAATGCGTTTTATTTTTCATTTCTCATTTTAAATATCGAATGCCTAACTGCTCTCACATTTTTCGCAGGCAAGCTAAAATTAGTTGGAGATAATTTGTTGTTATTATTCAGCTTGTTGTGTTTGTGTTTTGGGGCAGATTCTCAGTTCTCGCCTCGCCTCGTCTCGCCTCGCCGAGTTGCGTGTCAAACTTGACAGCTCTCAATGCGTCGTCGTTTCTATGCTAATTATGCAAATTTTTTCACCCCCAAATGGTACAGTGGCACAGTGGTATAGGGCATACGAGGTACTGTGGCCTCTTTGACATCATTTGCATTACAAATGCAACAGAAATTTCTCCGGTTGCTGCTGACGGCGTCGTTCCTTTATGAGCACCATATGATTTATGACATTCTGACAGAATGCACATCAAATACGCTTCGAATCAGACGTTGTTCCCCATATACATATATACCCATATTTTATATAAATATATATATATATTTGAGTGTGTGTGTGTGTTTGTGTTTGTAATGAGTGTATGAGTCTGTGCCAACTGCAAATCCTGCAATTTTGGCATTTTTTGCGCTATTTCATTTTCATTATTCATGGGTGCAACTGCGTGTCATTTATACTCAAATGGTCAGCATATTGTGACAATCAGAAACGCATTTGTGCTCTTCTTTTTTTACTTTTACGATAACACATGGCCGTCATGTATATTTATAAAACTCACTAGGATAACAAAAATTTTAATCATAAGTTTTTCATTTCCAATCGACAGACAAAAAAAAAAAAAATAAAATTGAAGCATAAGCTTTTTTAGTGAACTAAAAGCAAACTTTCATTAATGGGTGCTTTAAAAATATTGTAGGTTTTTTAAATTACTCAAAAAATGTGTATATAAGAGGAAATTGAAATATAATAATACTCAGGAATATAGCCTCATTTGCTTTGGCGTCCTTCCGAAAATTTCCATCATAAGAACAAAGCATTTTCCGAATTGCAACTGCATCGCCAGCAGTCTACGTTACTTACTGAAGCCGAATCAAATCAATTTACTTAACTTAAATTCCAATTGCAAATAGAAGACCTTTTTGTCTTCGCCTTTTACCAGCTGCTGGTCTTTGAGTTTCTGCAAGTTTATCTTGTGATTGCATTTCGCATTTTTGTGCTGCTTTGGTGATACTCTACAATTTAGCTTTAAGTCTATAAAGTGTATGAAATACGGGTTTCTTATATCAGAAAGTGTATTAACAATTCATCATGCTAGCCATTCTTTCTAGTTGTAGTTTTATTTTTATCAATTGGAGAGTAAAAAGCCAACGAAATTCCGTAAATTCCTCTCTCTTTTATTTTTATGCATTCGCTGTTTATTTTTAATGCTGTGCATTTATTTAAATAGATGTTGCACTCGACATCGTCTATTTATTATTTATTTGCGTTATCTTTAACAAGATGTTGTTTCATTTGTATTCACGCTAAGTGAAAGTGAATTAAGTCACCAAATCTTTATCCACTTTTCGAGCACATTAAGCAGCTGATATCAATTTGTAGTCGAGCAACAAAAATAGCGATGATTTCCCATTTCATTTCAAAGAACGCGCTATAAATAAAAACACATACATTCAAACGACAGAAAGACACTAAGTAAAAGCCAAAGTAAACATCAGCCAATGTTGACTCAATTAGTCCCTACGTAAAGAGAAAATTTATGAGACTTTTCCGACGACTCTATTATTTCGCGGCTTCTTAAGTGCTGGAGAAACTTTCAGCAATCGTACAATAATTGTACAACAACAAATGTACCTTGACATTTGTGAAAATATGAAATAAATAAAAGAAAACATTTGGTAGAATTTTGTATTTTCTGTGGTCTGTTTTTTCACACATTTGTTGTTTTTAAATTCTTGCAAGGCAAACTCAAAAAAAATTAAGCAAAGCAGGAAATGACGATGGTTGTAATAAATTTCCCTATTTTTACTTAATTTAAGGCTTAAATTCAACTTAAACGCAACTGAGTGAACTTGTTCATTACCTCTAGTTAATATTGGTATATTGTTTCTTTTAACCTTATTTGGTTCACTTGGAGTATGAAAAGGATGTTGACAAATTTGGCTGGCCACAGTGATTTAGATCTATATTTTTGTTTTTCCAATCAATTTATAAGTAGATATTTTGTTTTTTTTTTCTAAACATAAATACAGAATCTGTCAATTATATTTAATCAGTAAATTATTTGTGTTAACAGATCTCAGACCTGACTGCAGAGTATCCCCTAGTCGTCATATTATTTCCCTTTCTATTACCTTATTATTTTGTGTATTTTTTCAACGTTTTTCGCTCTATTTTCTTCAAATTTACTTGTTTTATTAAGTTTGTTTTTGAGAAAAATGCTTTTAGAGCGACTCGCCGGTGTGTTTATTTTGATATATAATAAAACACACACACATACACACATACACAAACACACACACACTTAAAGCTGGCCCACATGTTACTCGCATGCTTCTGTGTGTTGATTTGCTCGTAAAAAGAAAACCATTTAAATGGATTTTTGCTTTCCGTTTTTCCGTTTTAAGATATTTGCATTGAGTTGGCTTTTTTCTATATGTATTAGCCCAGATCGCTTAGTGTCAACACACACGCATAGTACACCCAGTGGGTGGATGCCAAGGGAACCTAAGAACCTAATTGAATTTTTATTGGTATTTTTATGATTAATCGTCATGGGAAATATTCTATTTTTGGTGTTTGTTTATTCTACAGCAAATGTGAATCTGACACTAAAATTTTCAAATAGCATTCAAGTTTCGTTTGGCATGTGTCGAAGCTTGAATGATGGGCGTCTGTTCTGTTCTGTTCAACGTATTTTTGTATACAAAGTCTATTTAATGGCATCGTTTTTATAACCTACTCGAACTCCTCTTACTTGAAATAGCTCTTTAAATTGAATCGATTTGACAATGTCCAAAGTCTAAGCTCATAAGTAATTGACTGTGAGAGAGCTGCCACAAATGGTATGTGTCTGGCAACATAATTGGCAGTAAAAACAAAAATATCAAATTGGAAAAATGGTAAAATGGACAGCTAGTTGATTGTTTACAAATACTCATGCACATATGAGCATACTCACAAAAAAGAGACAATGTGTGGGGACCAATCAAGTGTCTTAATTGAGAAATCTAAATATGTAGCATAAACCAGAGAAAATTTATGGTTTCATTTTAAAAATTTCAATTTTAATTTGTCAACTTGAATATCTGCCACAAAAATACCAACATTGCAATAAATATTTAAATGGAATTCCCAGAGTGTCCCTTGCAAATCGTACATTCCTTTGGCAAACAGAAATTTCAGCAGGCAAATGCGAATAAACGTAAATATTTGCAAGGATAAACAACAGAGAAACAACAAAATAAGAAAAAACTTAAATCAACAATGAAATGTATACCACTTTGAGTTTACTTATTTTTTGATTGAGTTTAGTTTTTTCGCACTTTCCTTGAAGAAAACCGAATGAAAGTTTATCTACAGTCGGAATGCAGTCTTCATGTAAATAAAGTAACAGAAAAACTTTTCAGGACAGCAGGAAAACCCATGTAAATGAAGTACAGGAGAATGTGGCGATCTGGGCCGAGCATGGAACGCAATTAACAACAAAGAAAAATCCCGACAAAAGACAAAAGACAAATACAAAGGCAAATGTAATGTGAAAATCTGTGGAGCGTGGAGCTTGCCTAAAACTAAAATTAAAACTGAAACTGAAATTGAAATTGTAAAGTAAAAGGAAATATATAAAAGTGAGTTACAGACAGGGCGAAAAAACATCAACGTAAGCAGGCGCCATGAAGTTTCGTTTGGAAACATTTTGGTTATTTTTGTTGACAGTTGGCGGCAATCAGAAGCAATTAAGCGCTGATTGTTGCCACGGACTGGCCACTTGGGGAATGCCAGCTGCAGCTGCCACGGCTATACCAGAGAAGCAAAAATCAATCGAACCAACATTGGCGGACAGCATCGAGACAGAGCAGATTCACAACGGAAATGAGCTGGAAAATGCAATGGAATTGCGTGAGACCGCACGGCAACCGAGGGCTGAAATCCTGTCGGTTATTGGGGACATAACTACAACAATCCGATCACAAACTCAGCCGGATGTCACCACCCTAAGGGCGAACCCCAAGTCATTCGCCCATTTGACACTCAGACGGGCTAAAACTCCAGCACACGATTTACAGCAAAATATTAAAGACCGATTGGCCGACTTGTTGGCCAGTGAGGAGAGCGACTTCATTCCAATCACAACAACAACAACGACAGCAGCAATGTCTGACAACGATTCGAGTCAAGCTGGCGGAACAGGCGGAACAACTCATCATCCGGAGCGTCGTCATGCGGCAGTTGAGAAACTGCAGTACACCAAGGAGATACAAATCAAGCAGGGCCGTCTGATGGGCATCACACGTCGCTTCCAGGTGACCAGCGGGCTACGCGAGGTGGATCAGTTCCTGGGCCTGCCCTATGCGGAGGCGCCCACGGGCAGCAGACGCTTCATGCCGCCTGGTGAGTACTCCCACCAATTTATAATGGCGTTGCAGCCATTTTAGCCGGTTTTTTTAGCCTTACAAGAAATATAAAATTAAGCCAGATAATAGACCTGCAGATTTAGACCTGTAAAAACTATAAAAATGCATGGATCCTTGTGAATCTTATTAAGTTTAGTTCTTTATTAAAATAGAAATAAAACAAATCAATAACTTTAGTTCAAAGTGAGCCAATGTATTTCCTTATGCTCGTTTTTAATTTTTTTATTATATTTATTAGAAACTGTCCAAGGGAATCCTAAAGTCAATTGGCCGTTTCGACTTGGTTACATACGAGTACACTGATTTTAATGACAATTATAAATTGCCAAGCTTAAAAAATTAAGTCTTTATTAATCATCCTTTAAAATTTAAATCCAGGTTTTTATTTAAGATTTCTGGGAATCTTTTGTCCGAAATTTCCTGATAAATAGAAATTGAATCAAATTAGCATTTATTTTATATTTCAAATTTGACATTGATACATAAATTGATATACATAAATTCACTTTTCAATAGTTAAATTGACTCGAATACTTTCTAGCTTCTTTCCAAAATGTAGCAAATGAAGCTGCCAACACTATTGAGTACCACAAATATGATGGCAATTTGCCACTTTGCAGCACTGGCAGCAACAGCAACAGCAAAATCAAAACCTAAATTACACAGCATATGCAGGCAACAACCTGACCATGTCCGTGCCGACTGTAGGGCGATTCTGAATTTAGCCAGCAATTTTAAGCAATTATCTTTGAGCTGCACCTGGCATTAGGCTTTTAAAACTTGACACGTACACCGGACGCCCAAAAGTATGCCACACACTTTGGCATTCTTGTTGTGGGTCCTTTCTGTAGTTCATGTGAATGTGTTTGGATTTGTTTCTCCTGGGCCATGTGCTTGCTATTATTTGTGCATATTTCTGACAATTCAATGCAAATTGGAGCTCTTCACATTTGCCTCCCTCACATACCGAGCATGTTAAGCTAAAGTTTGGAATTTTGTGAATTTATATGGAAACATGCTGTAAAATATTTTGTTATTGTTTGTTATAATTGAGTTTGCTATCATGCTGAAGGGTGTAAGGAATGCTAATTATCAGTTCATACATTGCAAATATTTGTCAATTGCAATCTAACATTTCTGCTCTCCGATTGCGGGCAATCCATGCCATTTCTGGCCATTGAGTGGTCGAATAAGCCGATAACCGCATCGATACGAACAGAGAACATAAATGCAAAGCCGCAACTGCAAATGCGACTTGCTGCTGCTTTGTTAAGAGCCCTCAATTTCACACTTTCGGTATGCGCAATGTAGCGGCAGGACCTCACAATGTAAGGACAATAAATTATCTGGCGCATTTTGCAGTTTGCTAAGTCCGACAGCCGACAGTCGACAGCCAATGCCACAGGCCGTGACAAAAGGGCTTGGCACGATTTGTTTCTGCGTGTGTCTGAGTTCATGTATTGTGTGAGTGAGAGTGTGAGTGTGTGTGTGTGTGTGTCTGTCTGTGGGCGAGGACTTGCAACCGCGTTGCGTTTATTGAGCACTTGAGTGCCGCACTCTGAATCCGTGCGGCAAGTTGCAACAATAACGAAGACTGCGGACTCCGTGACGCCATATTTGTCAGCGGAAGTTGTTTGCCATTGCAAACATGACGACACAGTCTCAGTCGATGTTGCAGTTCCAGTTGCAGTTGCAACATTGTTGCAACAATCCGCGTTGAGTTTTGTGAGGCAAATAAAAGCCAATGCAAATACAAGATTCGCTTGCGTATACGCAATGTGTGTAGACCTGGTTCGCGCACTCACACACACACACTCACACACACAGACACACATACATACAATACATAGAAGTTGCCTGTTTGTACGAGGCAGCCAAACAAATAGAAAAGTTTTCGACAACACGTCGCAAAATTGTTTTGCTTTTCATGCGTAGTATTTTTGTTCTATTTCTTTTCCCAGCCGAGGTTATTTGTAGATATGTTCGGGTTCAGGGCGGGGTCAGGGGCGTGGCTGGCGGGGCGTGGTCATGTGCGCTTTTATTTATGAACGAGGAGCGCGTCCTTTTGCCTGTTGCCGAATTTATTAATAACAAAATGCAAATAACGCCACCGACTGACGCGCTTTGTATGTCGAAACTCGCGTATTTGCCTGTTTGTCAACCTCGTCCCCATTCTCGCCCTTAACCTCGACATAGTCCTGGCTGCCATTCCCATATTCATCCTGTTTCGTGGCTCAGGCAAAGACGTGAACATGTGTGTGGAGATTTGTCTTGTTTTTATGAGCACAATAACCAGAAACATTTGACAGCAATATGAAATTCGGGTGTGTCGAATATGTCAAAGTGTAAATGTTGCATATTTTTGGGCGCTGAGAAATGTCCTTCTGTTGACAGTCTATGTTGATTTTGTCTAGGTGCAATAAACAGAATGTGTGTGTGGCAATTTCATAACATAGTTTTTAGTGAATAGCTTTGATTGCCAAAGGGAATAACTTTTAAGGCAGCTTTAAAGATAGAATTTTCCCTAACCTGATGCAAAATGTTAATCAACTGAGATCTGTATTAAACCACACGTGATTAATGTTAATTAACACTAGATTTACCAAGAAATTTGCATACCTATTTATACCAGAGCCAGTCAATTTGACTGGTTAAGAAAAGTCCTATTATTTTATATTAAAATTCTTAATCCTTTAAATGAATTGATGAGAAATAAAAAAATATAAATAAAAAACATAAAAATGCATCAATTGTGTTTTAGTTTTAATCAAAATAATCATGTTTATTACATGGTTTACAGTACCAGTCATTTTGACTGTATATAAAAAGAATTGAACTCAATGAATAAATGATGTCTCATAACGGTTTTCAACAAAATTCCTGATATAAAATTTTTTTTTGTAATAGGGGAATTCCCGAAAAATATGCTGTCACACTAATTGATTATTACAGGGATGTGTAAACAAACTTACAAACAGTGATGTTTCAAACAAGGGAACGTCCTAAAAGGGCAAAATATAAAGCATTTGCATATCAAACATATACCCAGTCAAAATGACTGGTTACGGTATAAGTGCCAAAAACAAAAAAAATCTTTTTTCCTATGAACACAAAATGAAATTAACTTATCAAATTGTATGTATTTAGTGGTTATTTAAAAAGTCATAACATAATATCGAAAAAAAATAAAAACACTTAGTCAATATTTATGAAATAAAAAGTAAAACCAGTCATTTTGACTGGTGTGGTAGATCTAGTGTTAATGCATTTCACTGACTGTGCAAACTCGACTGGTATGCAAGACAACTGAACTGAACTGAAGCACCGCTTTGGTCAAAATATGTGAGCACTTTGGAATGTCAATCAGTCGTGGTGTCACTTCCATAAAGTATGTCATGGCAACTGCTTCACATCTGCCCCGATTCTCACAAACATTTTGATCTTGCAACAATGCATCGCATTTGCAGCGGACTCCAAACTAAGTTGACCAAATCGTGGTTGCGGTTTCCCCAACATAACTCCGACTCCCTTTCGCTAACGACGATTCGACGTTAACTGAAACACCAAACCCACCAACCAAACCGCAGTCAACTCGGTTGCAATCCCGAGTGTCCTTTGAATGCTGTTTTTGCTCCTCTTGCTCCTGCTCCTGTTGCACTCGTGTGCAGGAAGTGCCAATGTAGCACTGAATGTGGCTGTCTACTTGTTTACGGGGCTTCCAAGTGCCCGTTGACCGTGTTACATAAATACGAAATTGACTTTGTGCTCCCCAAATGCCACGCAAACCAATCGAAACGTGTTTTTCCCCGGCGTCCCAAAGAGCGGAAACTGACAGAGATAGAGAGATGGAAGGCGATGTAGTGATAGAGACAGGAAAGAATAACCAAGCGTGGAATCGTTGCTTATAACTGTAACAGTGGGAGAAATATTAACAGTAACAGTCGGCGTATGTTTTGGCCAAGAAACTTATACATGGGATATTAAATTAAATGTCTTCACTTTAATAAGAATTGGACTTTAAATCAATAAAAATAAATCTTTTAATGTAAATCACACTTGTTTTGCTTAAGCAAAATTCTTCAAATTCGAACTCAATCGCATATTTTATACTTATAAGGATTTCAGATACAATATTTTTATTGAAATCAAATATTTTTAATGATATTAATAATGTAATGCATTTGATTACAATCATTTTGATTAATTTCAATCAAAATTCATAGCATTTATTTTCTTTTTAGTAGGTATAAGTTGCGGTAAAAGAATTTCCACCGTTTTACCTGTCAATGTCCGACTGATAGAATTTTTAAATTCCTTCTTTTTTGTCATATTAAAAAAAAAAAAAGTATTCAGCAAATAATAATTAATTATATTACATTTTAGTTATTATTGTATTAATTAAAAAATTATTTTAGGTATGTATTCAGCATATATTTATAAAGTTCATTAATAATTCATTTAATAAAATAAGATAGAATTAAAATAGTTGATTAAACTACAAAATATAAAAAGCCTGATGATCAATTTTTTTCTGAAAGCAAAATGAAAAACCGTATTTGAATTATGTATATTATATTCGGCTTAAGATAATCCTAGATCAGCTAAACTTTTGACACCTTGAAGGCCTGTTTTTAACCAAGGATTCTTTTTATTCTTTTGATATGCATATTTTTAAGTAGTTTATTTACACCTTGTCCCACTGTAGTTGATTTTGTCCGCAATACTCGTATCTAACTGTCCCAGTCTCGACTGGAAAGTAGCAGTCAAAAAGTACTTTATGAAAGTTTGTTTTAGCTTATCTAATGGTGTTACTATTTTTCCTTACCCCCTCTCTCTCTCTGTCTCTCTCTCTCTTGCCACTTTTGCTGCTTTGCCGCTTTCAGGAGCGCCGTTGCCATGGCAGGGACTGAAGATTGCACGTCATTTGCCGCCGGTTTGCCCACAAAAACTGCCGGATATGTCATCCAAGAACATATCCCGTGGTCGGAGACAGCATTTGAATCGACTGATGCCGTACCTGAAGGTCGAGAGTGAGGACTGCTTGTACCTGAATCTGTATGTGCCGCACGAGGGTAAGTTAATGATGTGCTAAGCCAGATCGAAAAGTCATGTTGCATATCTGATCGATTCAGCGTCTACGACAATCACAACAACATCGAAGCAGCATGCGGTGCTGGTGTATCTCCATGGAGAGTCCTTCGAGTGGAACAGCGGCAATGCCTACGATGGCTCAGTGCTGGCCAGCTATGGAGACGTCATTGTGGTCACCGTCAACTACAGACTGGGAGTGCTGGGTAAGTGTTGAGCTCGGATTCGGATCGTCTCTAATTACTTAAGAAACATATGTTTGTTTGTTTGTTTAGGATTCATGCGTCCCAGCATCGATGCTCACAATATTGCGAACTATGCCCTGCTGGATCAAATGGCTGCCCTGCACTGGATAAAGGAGAACATTGGCTCCTTTGGGGGCGACAGCGAGCGCGTCACTCTGATGGGCCACAGCACGGGAGCTGCTTGTGTCAATTATCTAATGGTATCGCCAGTGTCATCAGGTAGGTTATTGCCACCCACAACGCACAACCTCGACGATTATAATTGCAATTAATTGTGCCATTTTGGCCAATTTGGTCTACACAGGTCTCTTTCATCGCGCCATCCTCATGTCGGGCTCGGCCATGTCGGACTGGGCCGCCAGCAATCAGTCACTGCAATTGACCATGCAAATCGCCCACGCCCTCAACTGCCCATTGAGCGAACACGAAGAGGACGATGCTCTTCTCAACTGCTTACGTCAGCGTCGGTGAGTCAGTCGACTTATTGCATTATTTAGTGTCCTCCCTCTGTCTATCTACAGTCATTGTAATCAGAGCACAATGCGTGCTAATGCCTTTGAGCACTCACATCCATTATCATGCATTTGCTCTGGCCTTTGAGGATGAGGATGAGGACCGCGAATGCGTCAATTTAATTAACGCTGGCATCCTCAACAGTCATGTGCTTTGATTCATTTACCGAGTCGTCCTTCCCCGTTTATCCTTGTGTGCTGCCTAATGATTCGATAAATTTGCAACTTTGTCGCGCCGCGTTCTCAATGAGGCGTTGAGCGATCTTCGACCCTCGCTCGAGTCAACCTGACCATAACTAATCATGCGTAGGTCCTTCCTCTCTGCCACGAACTGTGGATATAGGCCTGCATGTTTTGCTTCCAGATTAGATGTAATCCCTTGTGTCGATTTCGCCAGGCGACTCTCAAAACACGCGTCTAATAAGCCCAGCTGCCTCAGCCATTTGGTGGGGAAGGGTCCGTCGCAGTTAATTGCTTTTCAATTAATCACGCTCTTGAATCGCTTCTTTTGCCTGACTTGTCGAGGTCGGGGTCGACTACTTAACAGCCCATTAGTTGACAGGCTCAATAAATTATACGCTTTATTTGCATAACTTTGCTGCTTATGTTAATTGTCCTTCCTATCTAAATTCACAAAAAACACTTGGGTTATGTCAGGAAATCGAATTGTTCTCAATGATTCTAATATTATTACATATTCCAAACTAAATAAAGTGTTCGTCATATTTCGACATTACAAATTGTTATCAATTATATAATTATAAAAAATTAAACAGACATAATGTGAGTTTTAATATATTTGATGATTTGATTAATATGTACATTAGAGTGGGTCAATTTGTATGGAGCAAAAATAAATTTTTTTCGATTTCAAGCGGTTGTTAAAATCGTAATCTACGACGAATTCTAAGAAGATTTGCCCAAGAAACCATGGGTCTAAAGTCAAAATCGAGCTTCCGACTTTTAGCGTGAAATATGGGAAATCGTATGTAAAGTCAAAAATTATCATAATTTCTCGTTAAAAATCGGAAGCTCGATTTTGACTTTAGACCCATGGTTTCTTGGGCAAATCTTCTTAGAATTCGTCGTAGATTACGATTTTGACAACCGCTTGAAATCGAAAAAATTGACCCACTCTAATGTACATATAATAATTGAGTTCAAATACTAAGTGATTTATTGACATTCAAAAGTCTATCAAATTTTTTAATTTATTTCGTTTAAATAAATTATATTCACATTTTTATGATAATAGCTTAAAGGCGTTAACATATTTGGCTTTTTAATTAAATAAAATGCATAAATAATGCGAATATAAATGAACGGTATAATTTTGATTAAAAAATTAATCTTTATCTAAATAAATAGTTAGTGTTTCATTTAAACTTTCAGTAGAACAATATTTATTCTTACTCCATGTAAACAAAACAAAATTACTACTCATACTATACAATTTCAAATTAGTCGAGTCTAATGGCAAATAGCAGAATTTTTTATGAGCTAACAACCAACTTTAAAGGCGCAACAATAAAAAAAAAGGAATTTGCATACAAAATGAAATAAAAGCACATAGAGGAAAAAACAAACTCATAATATATGTAAAACCAAATCAACAACGGAACAATAATAGTAATTATGTTAATTATGTCAAGCACATGCACACACTCACACTAACACTCACACACTCACACACACCCCGCACACAGTCACCAGACAAACATGCCGATGCAACTGTCACTACTCTATGCATGTGTGTGTGGGTGTGTGTGTATGGTGTGAGTGTATGGTGTGAGTGTGTGTGTGCTCCCTACTTGCTTTCTTTAGTCTTCTGCAAATTAACACTGTACGTGAAAGTTGGCAAACTGTTGGAGTGTTTTACTCATACCCAAACTCAAACCGTCCCGACTTAAGAAATGTAAAAACGAAGCTTAAATACTCTATCCCAGTAACCAAGTATTTATTTTTAATGTAACTGCAGCTTAAATCTATTAACTTGAAAGATATTCCTTTAATAAATCTTATGAAAGGAAAGAGATAGTTGGGAAGCTTGTTAAAAAAATGAAAGTATAGCTCAAAAGACATCTTTTCACTTTAAAAAGTACTATATTTCATTTCAACAGTAATTACCTAGAAGCGTTTCTAGTTGAGTACTCGTTATATGGTTTAGTTGAAATTGGTATTAATTCGAATCAAGAATTTAATTGATTTATATAAATAAATATTTATTTCATCTTTAACTGCAGCTCTTGAATTTTAACCAATTTGAACTATTTTTATTTATTATTATTAAAATATGTATTTTATGAAAAAGCTTCGTTTAAAACATATTCTTGTTAGAATGCTGTGTATGTGTGTTGCAGACAATACCTTAAGCTAATGATATTCTTCAGACCAAACAACTGCAGGAATGTGTTAATGAATGAGAAACGCCTGGGGGATACAACGACTGAGTGTGCGAGTTTATATTCGTACGAGAAGAAAGGTAAGGGAGTGAATAAGGAGTGAGTAACTGGGTGCGAGTGTTAAATGAATGCAATGAATTATGTATGAATTACTGTGGCAATGTGAATGCCATTCCACACTTACTCGTACACACACTCAAAAGGGCAGGTAACAACTACTTGTGCAAACATTTTGGCCACAGCACACAAGCATAAAACACTCGGTACTTGTATGTATACTTATGTAAGTTATTGTGTGTGATTTGCCTTTGTCTTTGGGACAAACCCATTTTAAATATTTAATTATAGTAGTCAGAGAATGAACTGTGTCGGGTTTTGTTCTAGTTATTCAAATCATTTGCTCATTTGCAATGTTTAATTTATTTGCCCTAAAAACACAAGTTCTGATCCTTGTTTACCTACGTTGCCGATTGACAAATATTTGATTTAATTACAGACTATTGATGAACTATTGCAAGTCGTTTACTCGTACGCCTTGAAGTGAGCATTTTGCATTTCATTTTCATTTGCACTTGCCGTTTAATTAGTTATTTACGCCAACAGTGTGCTAATATTTCGTTTACTTGATTGCTGTGCATAATGCTTAAATAATTTATGCAAATTCCATTTTGAACAACTTTTCAGACGACCCTAAAATCATTCATTTTCAAATCAATTAATTATTCATTTTAAATGCACAGGTTTTTAAATAAGTGTAATAAATTTATATTAAATTTCATATATTTAAAAAAAACGCCAGAGACTTCAAAGGTATTTCATTCTATTATTCTCACATTTTGTTATTAAGTATTTATGTACTCACTTTAGTTGAATACCGAGCAAGCGAATTAAATTTAGTGCGCATTTAATCGTCTTAAAATGGTTACAATGCAAGCGAAACAGAGAAAAAAGCCAAAAGCGGGAGTGCGAGGCAGAGATAGAATGGAAATTCGAGTAACTGCTATTCAAAAAAAAAAAGAAAGAAAAATGTATGTAAATAAATATCAAGTATACGCCCGGCAGACCCACAAATAATCCAGCGCGCACAACTGTTTGCATTGTTCAAGCTGAGCGCTCTTAATTGACAAAATAAAAAGCAAAGCATATTAAAAATTCATTAAATAGAAAGCTTGAACTACAACAAAGAAGCTAGAAGCAAAAAGAAGGTCAGATCCAGGCTAGATACATACATATATGTTAGGCTTCTTTCAGTGTGCACAACTTGGAGTTTAGTTCAAGTATAAATGGCTAGGGCTATCTTAGCATGCAACAAACAAGCACAATCATCAATCTTCGTATATGCCACACAACAACAACACACAGTCATTCACAAACATATACGAGCACTCCTCTCGAAGTTAGCCAGACAAATTTGTGCATTGTGTGCGAGTTGTCTGTACAAAACTGTCACAGAATATAGCGTAAAACCGAAACATAAACATCCAGGCACTTGAATAGAAACACCATTCGTCAACTATTACATTTTCACCAACACGGTCATGACCCAATAAATCTTATTCGCCAACTTTTAAATATATTTATTGCGCTTCTCACTCAGCTAATTAAAATCTGTGTAGAACGAATAATTGATGCTTTAAAACATGTTTAGTAATAATTGATTAATAATTGTTTAATATATATAGTTATATTTTCTTGAGATCTATTTGAAAATCTCCTGTTTCTATTCAGTTGACCTGGAGTGTATAGCCTCACAAGAAGAGATCTGCTAGTGAGCGAAGTATATCTAACGAGTTAATCGTAGTTGCAGTTCAAGTTGTGACAGTTTTGCTTTAGAGAAGCTAATAAGACGCAGCAAAGTAACAAACGAGGATAGAAACCTCTTCTATATGAAAAGCATAAATCACACAAAATATACTCCATAACTTTTCACTCTACAGCTGAAATTCCATACGAACAACAAGGCAAAAGTTTTGCTGAAGTCGACGCACGGTTGTTTTAAGGCTGCCACTAAATGTCAGGGGGAAAAGGAAAAAAAGAAGAAAGCCAATGTGATAAACTTGCTGATGCTTCGATTTCCACACCCGGCAGTCGGTGTTGACCACAGCAACCGGGGCTAGAACATGTCCTGCAATTGACAACTTCCCTAAAAGGACACTGCATACTCGCAGTCTTCCTGCGGTTGACGGGGTCTTAAAGTGCTTGTGGTGTCCCAGATAGTGGTAGATGCTTGCACTTTCACTGCAGATTAAAAGGTTTACGATAATGTCATTGATTGGCTTTAAGGCTATTGACTGCACTCACTGTGTTAACTGGGCTTTATCTGAACTTCTGTAGACAGACATAATCCAAAAATTGCAATAATTGTTCTTTAAAGCATCGTTTTGCACACTAAGAAATATGCAGGTTATTTTATTAGAATGAAATATGCCCAATACATTTACATCAAAGCTTCTGCAAGACACATTTGACTAAACAATGTTCAATGATATTTTGCAAATTTGATATTCAAAAATTTTAATCGAAATTCTTTGTTACTTTCCACCTTGTAGAGTCGAAACTGCAGTGTGATTGGGTAATATGGAATAGCATTGTTTCAGTCGAATGTGTTGCAATATTGAATGAAGAGTAAATCAAAATATAGATGAATTGTGTAAAGGATAAGAGACGAATAATGTGTTGCTAACGGATGTATAGTTTTTGTTAGAAATATTACTTTATAATCATCTTAATATAGGGTACCATCTAGTCGACTTTTTTGTTTTGACCGCACTTTCAAAATACCATTTTGCACTATGCAAATCTTTCGTACTCGATATTTTTTTGTAATTTGAATCAATTGTACCAATTTAAGTATATGTAGTTGTAGCCAACTCAGGTCTCTGGTATGTGAATTTGTATGCAAACTATAGCAAAAATTGCACTCTGCTGTAACATTTGCCAACAAAAATGTGGTATAAATTCAACTTGAGTACATCTGAGGCAGGAATCGCCGACAAAGACGCAACTGCAATTTGAATGAGGTAAAAGGCATATTCAAATTCACTTCTAAGAAGATTTTTCATTTCATATGTGGCTATTTTGTAGGTCCTATTTGATATAAAGTTCTCAATTCAGATTAGAATTGGAAATAGCCTGAAGCATTAGAAATTGAAGGGAGGTTTAAAACTAGTTTCTGTTGAAATATTGTGCATAGTCGGTTATTTGAGTGTTATTAATTTTTGAACAGCTTTAAGCAACATCTGCTTTGAGTCCCTGGGTTCCTTTCATTACAACTTCTGAGGAACCATATGTGTATCAAGTTATTTTTATCTTTATGTGGAACACGTGTGGGTTAAGGTTTTGGGAATGACAGTAGCTCTTGGGGCTCTGTGCGTGTCCAGCAACAAATCACACATAAAATTTATTAGAAATTTCAAATCAAAGTGAAAAGTAGCCGCTGTCAGGCACTCACTCACACATACACACTCACACGGTCACTAATCCACACACACACACACACACACACACAGAGACTCACCGAGTGATTGGTCAGTCAGTCATTCAACCAGTTATATGACCTTTTTACGCCATTTTCTGATGCCATACTTTCTATTACTCTTTGCAGCTACCAGGATATCTTGCACATACCAACATCGTTTCAACAATTTTCAACATCATTGGGTCCAATTGTCGATGGACACGTAATACCAAATCAACCGTACAAGGTCATGGCGCATAATACGGAGTATTTCAGCCGGTTTGTTAAGCAATTGCTGCTCTCCAAGTCTCTTACAGTCTCCCTCCCCTTTTGATGTTTGCTTGAGACCTTGGTTTTTGGGATAACCTGCCAAATACACATACATACACATACATATCCCTAGGACTATTTATTTATTGTGTGTTACTTGATTAGATGTTTGGCATTTGACATTTGGCATGTGCCCTCAGGTAAAGTCAAATCGCTCGTGAAATCGAAGTATGCATTTTGCGGATTGAACACCTAATGGCCCTGAGCATCGTCTTGGCCAACATCACATCAGGTGAATGGCACTTGAAATGCCACTTGTTGTACTAGGGACCCAACGGCAACTTAACACTCCACTTAATGGAATGTTTTAATGCCACTTCTGTGGCTATTTCGCCAATCGAAGGTCAGACAAAAGTCTAGAAATATATTGACAGACAAATTGCAGGTTCGCAGATCAATTTAAACATAATAAAATGTTAACTAAAGTCCCAAATAAATAACAAGTATTTACAGCGTATTATTCGATTTAATTTATTTTTATTTACAACTTTCAGTTCAAAATTTGTTGACGGCTTTAAGTTGAAGCTTTTCTGCTTTCAGCAGTTTTGGCAAAAATTCAGTTGAGCTCCTATATTGATTTAAGATACGAAAAAGTATGTAGCTCTATATTATCCCCGAGCTGATGAAGGATTTGCGATAATATCGAGCTGTGTCTGTAATGTATACACATCAATCAATCAGGCAACAAGTAATAACTCAGGCCCCAAACAAAAGGAGTCACTTTACCATTTTCTTTTCCTTTTCTTTTCTCTCTCTCTCTCTCTTTATGCTTCTCTTTCTCTATCTTGAAATGGGCACGTGTCCATTGGCCATTGGCATTCCGTAAACATAGCTGCGCATAATCTAATAAAATGCGTGATTAATTGGATTTTAATTGTTATCCTTTTGCAAGTCGAACGTGTTTTAGCCGTCGTCGACGCAAAGATAGAATAAAAGCTGACAGGAAGTGCCATTAATTACGGCACAATGAGAAAAAGGACCCCTCAACTGCCGCAAAGGTAAACTCGGAACAAACTACGAGTAAATGGAAGCACGTTCCGCACGATTCCAGTTGAGCTGGAGACAGAGTTGACTTGAAGTGTGCGATTGTCTGTAGTTGGGGTTTCGAATTTCACTTTTAAGCGCTTCAATGAAATGGCCATAGATCAAAGCCCTCTCAGCAGTTGGTAAATAAATAAGGCGTTAACGAAGCACAGCAATTATCGGTCGGAATGCAAGCTTAAAAGTTTCCCTCTATCTCTTTGCTCCCTCCATTTCCAAACAAGTTTTGCATTTACTTTTATCGACAGTACGCAAAACTTACCCAGACACTAATAACTTTCAATGCGCTTTGTTCAAACGCGATATCAGGATACCAGGCGCGCAACAGGACACGAAATACTTAGTTCGAGTGGTCTCCCCACTATCTCTATGACCGGGAATTACCGTTCAGCGACCAGCTTCACTTTTTTCAACGATGGTGCTCAGTGCTCTTCCATTCATCAACAAGTTACGCCGCAGGACCTTTTTTTATAGCTCTTAGCAGACGCCGCGGCGCGCCGCTTATGGCTCTTTTATGGAGCTGCCTGCAGTATCCCAATCATGCACTGAGCGAATTTTATTAGCACCTTTTCAACACACATTTTTTAAAAATAATTAAAAATTTAATTACACATATTTGAACATGCTTTGAAAACTACGCAAATAAGAGATATTATTCCTCAATCAAATTGATTTCTTCAAGTGTAGAAAATTACTTTCCACAGCAAGCCTAACTATACTCATAGATATAAAACATAACTCAATAGCTTCTGCCCAGTCCGGTCTACTCAGTTCCCCTCTCTTTCTCTACGACTCTCTTTCTCTTTCTTTCTCACTCTGTTTTCTCTAACACTCCTGTTTGCTGTCTCTTGCAGTTATGATTTATTATTCGGCATCACGGAGTCAGAATCCTATCACACATTGGCCGCATTAGCACTCGACGAAGGATTACGTGAAAATGAACGCGATAATTTATTGCGGTTCTATATGCAGACTCGCTTTGATGTACGCCCCGATTTGGCATTGGCTGCCACGCTAAAAAAGTAAGTGAAATTTATGCGCTATTTTATGATTCTCTCTACTTGTAGTATCAAAGTTGGTATACTTTATGGGGGGGGTAGAAGGGTACTGAATCTCACCAGTTGGGTAGAGTTTCAACCAAGTTGCATTTAACACAAGTAAAGTATATGCACACATATCCGTATCGTTCATCTCAATTAGAATTGTTTATGTGGCAATTTGTTTGCCTCTAAGTGCCTGGAATTAGTGACGCCAGAGCCTACGTGGAGAAGCCTCCGCATTGACGTCAATAAACGGTCCGGATTACTTTACACTCGCCTTAAATTCAAATTTATTTATAATGTCAATTTACTTAAAATTTGAAAGCTGAATGAATTTGTTACTAAAAAGTATCACTTTATACCCGTTACTTAAAAAAAAGTAAAAGGCTATATTGTATTCGTTGAAATGTATGTAACATTTCCAATATATACTATTAGCATATTCTTGGTCACCATCAACAGAAGAATTTCTATAAGCCCCACGTAGAATATTAATATTTTTTTTTGGTTATTAAGGCTATATTTTATTAAAGGCTATCATCCTTCTTAATCGCATCAAGTATTTTTTTTTTTTCGAACAATAACGAAATTTCTTTTATTTGGTAAGTGTGGAATCCGTACATACAAATTAGCAACATAACCAACACAGATTTAGCATAGATAAAATAAGGACCAAACCTCTTGCGTAACGCAAAGGACTTGCAAGTAGTAATGGCTGATTTAAGTTTTAAGCAATGTGAAAGCCTAAAAGTATGCAATACAGTTTTTTTATATCTATTTAAATAAGTAACAGGTATTCTGTAGTCGGGAGCTCAACTATTGCCTTTCCCGCCTGTTATTCCTGGATAAGAAGTTGACATTATGAACTTAGTAGTAAAAAATGATATATGTAAGTAGCAGCCTTTCAGTGTATCCAGGCTCAAATAAATAATAATAAACGAATAAAAAACTGTGCAGAAAAGGCAAATACACAGGCCACACAATTATGCCAAGAGTAAGTTATCACTGGGACTCGGAAAGTTCCTTTCCTTTCGTCTCCTGTGAGCACATTCATTATTCCGTTCATTTCATTGGGACAAAACAATGGCAGTGACTATCTCATTTCCAGCACGAGGACGAGACTGGCAATATAGTATTCGTCTTCCTCTCTCCTCTCTCCTCCCTCCTGCCCTCCTGTCGTGCAATAAATAAATAGGACAATGCACAAAATTCGAATCTCCGACGTCCCCGCACTGTCAACATTTCAGCTTTTTCAGCTAAAAGTGCAAGTGTGTGTGTGTGTGTGTGTTTGTGTGTGCATTCTTGGGAGAATTGCTTTACACGAAGATGACTCTGGACTTGGTCAGAGCGACACCATGCGAGTATAATATAAAGTTATTTGCACAAAAGAGCGCAATTGTTTCTAAAGACGCACGGCAAGGACTCTACTCGAAAGTGGAATGGCAATGGCGACATAACTTGAAGACGGCAACAAAACAACAAAACTATTTTCACAAGTCGCCTTACAAATGCCCTTAAATTCACATCTCGAGATACTGTTAAGAGTGGGGCCTATGTGAAAAAAGAGACTGATTTTTTGCTGTCGCACTTTGATATGCTGTTTACCAAAGAACTCTGTCAAAGGCTGTAAAGCGAGTTTATAAACATATAAAAGAATACTCTAAGCTGCAGACCAGTGCATGCCACTGGCGGATAACAGCAATAACACCCTCAGCAATGGCACAAAAAAAGCAAAAATAGCAACAAAAAAACAATAAGAAACAACGACAAACAAACGATTGAAAGGAAGTTCACACAATCAACAACAGATGCGCTTTTTCACATACGAGAAAACTGAACATGGAAACTCTCCAGGGAAATTGTTTTGTATGCCATGGCCTGGTGCTGCTTGCCAGGCTTTCCTGTATACACACACACACACACACCCACACACATATTTGTATCCGACTCATTCCTCCCAGGAATTTTAACAGCAGCAGCTGCTGCAGTGCATCCCAGTGGCAATGCTTTGTTGTCCGTCATTGAATTAAATGATAGTCCAAACAGCAACGACGGAACTTTTTCTGCTTTGTTTTGTTCTGTTTCGCAACATGAGGCACACGCTGTCTAAATGACGGACTGACAGACAGACCAACAGATGGACAAACTGGAGGGCAGACCAACGAGCCAACCAACCAACCAACTAACCAACCATCGGTATTTCCTGATCCTCTAGCTGGGGGCTTTGGCTGTTTTTAACAATATTCTGACCCTCGTAACATTAAAACCTTGCACTTGTTGTCTGTTCAACACGACACGTTTCAAATGCATCACTGCGGGGGGTTCGACTACTAAGTGCACCGGCTCAGAGAGTGTACTCTGATAAAAAAACAACAATTCTTTGAAGGGCCATTCAATGCATCGATTGAGTTATTGCTTGCGGTCGATTCCATCTCTGAGCAAATGCAGTCGCAGTCGAAGCCGAAAGCTGGATAAGATGTGCACTGAGTGGAAATAGATACAATACATATTGCGAAGTAGCTTCGTTGCTCGTATTGATTGTTTGCCACTTGTGCAGGAAAGTAATTTTAGTAACAGAATGTTTACTCAAATATAAATTCCGAGAAACTTTAATAAATATAAGTACTCAAAAATATATCTCAAAATGCAGTTTAATTCCCTTGTTTTTCTGAAAATCTTTTGTGTTAACTATCGTTCATTGATATACAATATGTTGGTACTAAGGACATTTTTTAAGATGAATAGACTTGAACAAAAATCTTCATTATTGGAAATTCTTAAAAATAAAGAAATCATCTTAATTGTAAGCTCACTAATCTTTATATTTTTCTCTTTAGAAGGCAATTCCTTTTTTCATAATTAACCAAAAATGTATGAATTAGTTGACCTGGTGACAAAAATAAAACAAAATAGACTTTATAGTTAAATGATATTTATTTAAATTTTCATTTTATATGCGGAAAAGCATCTATATGTTAGAATACGGCTATTGCCAATTTATAATAATTTTACACATTGGAGCTAAATAAATAGAAGTTTTTTTCTGGACGGAAACAAAATTAAATTGATAAATTTTTAATAAATGTAAAGTGCTTTCAGTAAATTTTATTTATAATAATTCTCGGAATGATTTACCAGAAAATAAATTTAAGAGAAACATTTTAACGAAAATGTATTTTTAGATTTCATGCCTGGTAGCAAGTTGAGATTTAAATGTAAATTATGTAAAAAAAAAACTAAAGTCTACTTAATAATTCTCCGAAACTTTTAATGTTTCTCACACCAAGGCAAAAAAAATGATAAAAAGGTTGTAGGCGAGTTGAATTAAAGTGAAATTTATGAAGCCTCCACAAAAAATGCGTTATAAATGTTTTAATTCAACTTTATGGTCTAATATATTCCAAAAAAATTTAAAGGATTGCAGAAGGTTAACATCTGATGAATAGTTGATTTTCATAAATTAAAAGCCATATTCCGAGCCAAAGCCAATTGAGATTGGGATTGTTTGGCCTCTTTATAAATATTTAATAAGTTTTACTTCCTGAAGCGAACAGAATAAAAAACTAGATCTTTTGTGTCTGTTGCAACTTTGTGCATAATTTCTAATAATTTCATTTTGAGGCGCCACTTTAAAAGGCGCACTTGCGCTTGCAGTTCTTTTGTTTCACCTTGGCTCGGTATTATTTCATTTCAGCACATCCTCCAAGAGCTCGACTCTAAGAGGCACAGACTCGAGCATCCTTCACACAGCATTTTGTGTGCCATTTAAGATGGAATTTTATCTGTGGCGCTGTCGCAAGTTTCTTTTTGGGACCAACATTTTAACTTCTAGGCTCTGTGCCACTTTCAACACTTTGCTTTATGGCCCTTTATATTTTTTTGTTTCCTTGGTAGTCAACGACCTCGTTTAGCTGGGCCAAGAAGTGTGTGGGGCAGGGGAGTGGCCAGGACCTGTTTTCGTGCTGCATTTAATGGCTGTCCAGATACATTACAGGTACAGAAACTGGCCGAATGGAGGCTGCAATGGCCATGTGTGTGTTGCACGATGTTTCGATGTTGCAGGTGACCAATATTAGCTGCGCTAACATCAAAAACTGTTTGCACAAAACAGCAATAACGACAAGGAGACCAAAACAAAAGCAACGGCAGTACAGTTCAGTTCCGGTGCTGCATGTTAATGAGTTGCAAAGCAATCGCCTCAAATTGTTGGGGATTACACATTACACATTAGCCTAAATTGTGCTGTCCGTTGGCAGCACTTTCTGGCAGGTGACCCGAACAAAGAGTCGACAGAGAGTCGAGTCGAGCATCGTCTAATTGCAGGCGTGTTTGATTTACACTAGCCATGAAATTGGCCATTTCGACATTACAGCGCATTTTGTCTTCCCTCAAACGTGAAGCCAGTCGAATGACACCCATTATACCCATTCGCATTCGCATTGCCGACTCAGATTAATGGTCCATTTGAAATTGTCTACCCAACTGAGGCGATGGCTGAGAGGCATTTATTTAGTGCCCCTTTATATCCTGCAACTGAATCTTCTGTGTTATTGGCCAGCCAATGAATTAAGTGCCCAACAACTTACAGATATGTGTGTGTGCGTGTGTGTTAAGAATCTGTGGAGTTTGCTTTTGCCAGCAGGACGCATTTTAAGTGATTATTTGGCATATGAAGTTGCACTTGAACCTATTTTTCTATACTCTCTTAAATAAAGTTCATCTTTTTGTGGTCTGTCTTTGGGCCATTAACTAAATAGCTGCGTTTTAAAATATATATAAGTATTTACTGACGCAATGTCCATCAGACGGACACGTTGTGTACAATAAAACTGTTGCCTGTTGTGAAATCCGCGGCTTATCTTAGCCTTGGCCATGGCCATGGCCAAAACCCGGCTCAAAGTGTCGTTGACAGCTCTATTGTCATTTTAATTTTACCAATTTATAAACCGCAACGACAGCGTCGAGCTCTTTAATTACTGCTAGCCACAATGTTGCCCAAACGAGCCGCCAGACACGTAGATAAGAGCAGCTGGAGTTTTGGATCCCCTCATCAGGGTCTGCACGTCCTGCGTCCAAGGTCTGGGGGTCCTTGGGGTCGACGGCGACAAATGCTGCAGGCGTTTGGCCAACAGACGCTTAATAGCATAAACTTATTTATTTTAATATTATTATTTATAAACCAACAAAAAAATAAACAGAAAGAAATATGCAGAGCATCGTTGGGGCAGCTGTGGCAACTCGAACCAACTCGAACCTCGAGGCTCCGACGACAGCGGACGCAACGGTTCAGTATGCTGCTTAATTTATAGTCCTCGGGCTGCCACCGGAAGTTGCATACATTATGTGGCCCCCCAGCATATCGGATAAAGGGTGGCCAATACAAAGGCCATAAACTTTAAAGCGCCAGTGTCTGCCGTCGCCTTCTGTACCATTATGTACATATACATATACATATATATATGTTGTCTTTAATGCGTCGGCTAAATATGCACATTGTTTGCCAACAACTGACGCCCACGCTTTTAGTAACTCTTTCTCCCTCTCTTTTCCCCCCTTTTCTCTATTTTCTAGTAGCCATCTTTCATAGGCGAGGCGTACTCAGTCTATTGTTAAAAGCAGTCTATTGTTAGAGAAGCACTGCGAGCGAGTCCTTGAGAAAACGATATCATTGTACATGAATTGAACAAATTGATTAAATATAAGAAAGAAAGCCAATTTATTCTTTTATTTTAGCATGTAGGATAATTTCGGCATTTTAGAGCAAATAATAAGTTAATAGATAAAAAGTTGCAATTTCAGTTAATAATTTATCACAATTACTACAATTGCAATTTTTTTTAACATTTTGACTTTACATTTTAGAGTTTAAAAATATTCAATACTCCCAAAAAGTATTTCTCTAACTGCTACTTAGTTCCTTTTAGTTTTTTGTTGGATTAAATGGCCTGATCTGTAGTTAACAACATAACAAACGATTAACAAAATTAACAAAAAAAGTAAAGCTAATGCGATAACATATTAGCGATCAGTCGAAAATCGAATACAATACTCTGTAAGGGTATCAAATCTTCGTTGTGCTTTTATTCTTGATTAATTCATTTCCGACCTATTTTGAAAATGTGGTAATCGCAAGTGTTGATCCTAAATTTGAAAAACTTTAGTAACTTCCTGCTCATATAAATGTTAATGGTACAGTATACATGCACTACATGGGATCCCATGTGCATAAGTGTCGTTGCCTCGACTGATGCCTCGTAGTTGAGTGTACAGTATGTATGTTTCATAAAGTTTTTCGGCTGTTGCTGCTGCTGCTGCTGCTGCTGCAGTTGCATCAGAAAGAACAGAACGTGTTGTTTGCTCGCTGAAACATCATAAATTACATGCGTGCTTTTTGCCACACGCCTCTTGTGTGTACGCGCTCCAACTCAATCTGGTCTGGCCTCCCCCACATCCCCTTCTCCCCCTCCGCTCTTCACTCTTCTCTCCCCTCAACTGCCTGTGTTATGCATATGGTAAACTTTTTCTCCCTTTGTTGTTGCTGTTGTAGTATACACACAACTGAAGGAGTACCATTTGGATGAGCGCTTGATATTTTCATATATGCGACTATTATATTAATGTTTGCTGGCTGCATAAATCTGCGAATGGCAAAAATTGTTAATGCTGAAATTGTATTCATGAAGTGCGAATGCAACAGCGGGGATTGCATCGGATTGCCAGTTTGTTGGTTAACCGGCAGTCTGCCGATGGAAATACATCCAGATCGCGTGGATTTTATCCGGCTATTTAATGTTATTGCACCAGTCAACATGGTTGTAGTACTTCAACTGCAATTCACATTTGATTTTTAATTCACATTCATTTACAAAAGTGAGCTTCAAGTAACTTTCAATTTATCTTTTCGAATTAAATTCTTATAAATTCTTGTAGTTACGAGTTTATTTAAAAAATTATGAAATGTCAAACAGCTTAAATCAGATCACAAACATAAATTTAGTTTTCTAAATTTAACAAAATTTTCAGACATAATTTAATTTTATTTGCTTTCTACATTTGTTACTCGATTTTGTTGAGCTGTGTTTGTGCTGAAGGGTAATAAAATAAAGCTTATTGCAATGAAGCCATCATAAAAGCGCATGCAATCTTCCATACTCCAAGCGCAGACACACACCACAGTTATCCACAACACACAACACACACCATAACCTTGCAGATGAGTTTCCAGCAGTTATTCATAATCGTTTGTCCGTACTTTGTGGCAATGTTGTTGGCCTATGTACTCAGTGGCAATAACAACAACGAATGTTGTACACAAAACGGCCGCAGCTTGCGGTAGAGTAATTTTGGTAAACATTCGTGGGCCACGCTGGCGTATGAGTAATTTATTTCTATAATAGTTGGCCGACTTGAATGTTAGACGACGTGTGGCCATAAATAATTTGAATTGTTTCTTGCAAATGAAAACGCTACTTAGAGCAGCAATTAAATAAGAATAAATTGTATGATAGTCAGACAATAATATAGGTCAAAAAGATTATGTAAACTCGTATGTATGTTGAACTGACAGACCTACATAGATACTCAGTCTTGTCTGGCAGTCCTTTTAGTTGCACATACATTTGTGAATAATCCCGACAGCCCGTGCTCACTATTTAGTTAAAACTGTGCCTTGAAGAGCTCCGGGCTTCAGCTTTTAATGGGTGGCTCATGTAACCGGCAATGCGAGTCGTGTTAAGTGGGGTCCATGAACCCCATGGCATCAACTCTCTCTCTTTAACCCTAACCAAACATAAACATTAACGCCTGAAAGTGTTGTGAGTATGTGGGCTTCGTTTCGGTTAGCCAGTTATTTGGGCAAATGTTTGGAGTGTGTGTGTTTAGAGAAGTTTGAGGAAGCCCAAGGGCGATTAAATAGATTTGACTCTCAGACTAGCAAAAGCTCTGATTCCCCTTTGTTCTTATATGCTAATGGAGGTTGCGTATTTGTGGCTTTCTTATTTTCTGGGATTATGAAAGGGAAATTGGAAATGGAAATGGGAATGGCAAATTGCAGACTAAGATTTTTATTTAAACTGATATTCAAGTCGATGATTCTTAGAATTATCCTCTGGCATTGCAATTAACTAAAATCTAATCCTTAAATTTCCTTGAATTTTTACACGCAAGAACAAGACTACATTGACTTAACTGTTTGACCTTTGCATAGCTATAAAAATTAACATATAAATGCACACATTTCGGCAAGTATGTAAACCTGTATCCATTTCACAACAGCTGCACAACAATCGAGTGCTGGGGAAGAGCTAACAACTTTCGGTTAGGATCATTCAACTGCAATCCAGCCAACACTAAATGTTAACACCTTCTCTGGAGCATCCACTCAGATCCGGCAGCACATTCTCATTTAATGCAATTTGGAATCAAATTGCATTTTATTTGCACAACTTCATTAGCAAACTCTTCAGCAAATTCCTTACGACTCTGCCAATGACTATCAAAATGTAGGGCACTAGTAGTAGTCATCAAATGGCTGCATTCAGCCAAAACTTGACTATCTTTTTCTACCCCAAAACTCACATTCACACACACACACACACACAGTCAGGGTTCACCTACAAATACACTACACACCTACAAGCACTTGAAATGTCTTTTCGAGTGCGGAAATATTTAAAGTGTCACACACGCTGTTCGGAAATTAAATGTGAGCATTGCTTACGCTCAGTGGCTCAGTGGGAACGAACTTGGGGCTATGCCTCAATTACACTAAGCAACTAAGCATTTAAGACAAACTGAAATATCTGCAAGAAAGTTAGGTAGGTAAGTTTATATATCCATTTCATAAAAGTCAATCATAGATTTAACTTAAAAAATTATAAAATAATAGAAATGTTCCTTACTTTTTAAAGAAGGAATAATTTTATTCTTATTTTTCCACTATTTGGAAACCAAACTCAAAGATGTTTAGATAAACTTTTCAATACAATAGCTTAAATATTATTTATTTATTATTTATGATAGGAATTCGATTCGGATTCTTTTTCGGGACGTTGATTGTTTTAAAGGCTTAAAAGATTTGATAGTTTGAAATATTTTAGTTGACAGATATCACATTGGTGCCATTATTATTTAAGTCTTAATTCTAACTAGTTAATTCCCTTATACGTAAGTCAAAGAATGTATTCGCTTATGATAAACAATATCCTCTTTTTGTATGATATGATTGATAAAAATGTATAAGCGAATTGCTGAAAACACAATTCTGTTGCACAGTGTTTAACTGGCAGCACAAATTGAACACTTGTGTTTTCGGTGTGAACGACCAGAGTCGGAGTCAGAGTCAGAGCCAAAGCCAGTCAAGGTACTCGTATCATCTGACTGTGGATATGCTCTTTGAGGGCGTGGCACAAAACCAAATGGCAAAATGACAATGTTTCGGTTGTGTTGTCCTTCTCCCTTCTCCCCTTGCTCTTCTTCTCTGCTGCTGTTTGTCCTCCTGCTTTTTTGTTGCATCCTCTCGAGTGTTTGTTGTGAATATTTTTGGTGGTCGCTTTAAGAGGCGTTGCGTTTTGGGTTTTAAGTGTTTGCGGTTCGGTGTTTGGAGAGTTTCCGTTTACTTTGGCCTCCTTTGTGGCACATTTTGCGGTGCGTATACGTAATATTGCCGTATTTATCAAATTAAACTATCGCGGTTGGCTCAGTTTCACCAACATTTCGCTCTGTTTTGCCTTAAATTGTTTCATATACGATTTAAACTTGCACTTCTGTGATTTTGAGCTTTTTTTTGGAAATAACTTTTAATTGAGCATTTGGGTTATTTGCTTATGCGATTTGCTTGTTGATCCGCCTGCTTTTTGTGGAATTAAAAATTCTATTTGCTTTTATGAAACTTATCACATTTTCGTGGAATTCGACTGGCCGCAAAAAGTTGAATTCAATCATCAATGCCACGAAACACTTGACGCTTGAACTCATTTAGGAGAGAAATAAAAAATTTGGTCTCTAATTTTTGGAATTTCCATTGAATAATTTAAAACAGTAAAGTGATGTTGGCCTTCTCGAAGTGTGCAGTCTTTTAAGCTTAGACTTGACATCTTCACTTTATTTATTACAAACGACGAGTACACCGAGACAGATACAGACACATCCTGCTCCAGCTTGCTCGGAGCAATAACAACACAGAATAGTTGAGTTGAGTGGGAAACATGCTCTAAGCGTTTGCTCAAGTGTGTGAGATTACATAATAGAAACCGCAAATAAATGTATCGCGTACTGTACTCACGACATAAGCAGCAACAATAACAAGAAGAAGAAGAAACAAGTAAGAGTACACAAACATGTGTCTCCGGCGACAGAAGCAAGTACTATGTGCTTATCCTGGCACAGGACTTGCAGCTCTCAAAGGCAAAACGAAAGCAAGCAAACTCAAGCAAACAGCCAAAAGTGAGAAAAAGGCAACGTCTTTTGAGATACGAGTATTCGTACCTTGGGCAACACATTCATTCATTCTCGATGAGTGCCCCCTGCAGGCGACTCACCGAGAGAAGGGAAGAGGAGGAAGGGGATGGAGGGGCATACAAATTACCCCTTCCTGCCATAGCGGTTGTCTGTATTGAGGTCAAAGCGCATAACTTAAGTAGCCGACAATAAAATGCATAACATGGCACACAACCCAAATGGCAAAGGGGAAAAGCGAAGCGAAAACCTGTGAGTGCCTGTGAAAATGTGGAAAATATGGCTCTATTTATTTGTACATTAGGCCATGCCAAGAAGTCTTCTACTTCTTCTGCTTCTTCTACGCCTGACAGCCTTCTCCCAGTATATATGTATAAATTTATATTATATATATGTTTGTATATACATGTT
>JBAMBK010001848.1:0-65661 GCA_037043435.1 Drosophila suboccidentalis
TAAATTTGCCACACTATTATTTATTTATTTTATTTGCCTGAAAACCAAGAATTGTCTTCTCAGTAACTATTTAAAAGAGCAAGAGCTAGAAGCACTAAGTTTCGTATGTAGGTTTTAAATATTATATCTAGTTTTCTTCAGAAATAAATTTGCCACACTATTATTTATTTATTTTATTTGCCTGAAAACCAAGAATTGTCTTCTCAGTAACTATTTAAAAGAGCAAGAGCTAGAAGCACTAAGCTTCGTATGTAGGTTTTAAATATTATATCTAATTTTCTTCAGAAAAAAAATATTTTAAATATATGTATTATATAGTATTTTTATATTTATTTTATATGCTCTTCTTTAAATTGTGTACTGGTACAGGGTCTGTCACAGTCGAGTGTGCTCGAATTCAACTCATCTCTTCTACTCTTTTTTTCTTATTTTTTGAGTTCACTTCTTGTTCAGTCTCGAGCCTCAAATGTCGTCGTCGTCGTCGTCGTCGTCTCGCCACATGGCGTGGGTAATTGATGCTGTATCGAGATGTGCGGGTCCATGTGTGTGTGAGTGTGTGTATGTGTGTGAGTGTGTGTATGTGTGTGCCTGTGTGTATATTGTTTGTTATCAATTTTCGCCTGGTAAACATGTTGGCCATAATTTGCAAGTGCCCATCGCTACGACTGGCTAAAACTTCGTTGAACTTTAGTAGCACATAAAGCAAACATGGCCAGCATATTTGTTCACACACACACACACACTTAACTGCCTTGTAATTCACCCACATCCAACAGAATTTATGAAATGACAAAAGACAACGAAAAGTTTCTTTCAGAAGTCGTTTTTTGTTTTCACTCCAAGACTATAAATACTAGAGCAAAGGTCAAGACTGTAAACCAATTTGAAGCCCAAATCTCAGTTAGATAAAAATCTAAATTAACATAAATAAACATTAATGATATTTAACAGGGTATCGACAATTTCAGAAAATGCGATCGTAGATTGCGTTGACTATAAATTCAGAAATAAATGCATTTTAAAGTTCACTATTCTCTACAACTTTAGCAATTTATTGATTCCGTTTATACACGTAGAAAAAACAAAAGAACAAAAACATAACACTAAAAAAAGTTGTTTGTTTTCAGTTTCATTTAATTATCATGAAGTTGGGAATCAACTTAATAAACCTGAGATCTTTGATCATCTTAATAACCTTGGTAAGTTCGCAAGTGGAAAGTTTTCATCAGAGATACGATTGTGACTTCTATTGCAGTTGCATTTGAAATGTGGCAATGCTAGAACTTTGGCCAGCACCACAAAGGTGTTGGCCACCAATGAATTCACCACTGAAGCCATGAAAAGCAACTCGACTGACAAACAACAACCACAAAATGCCACCACTCTGGATAGTTCCAAAAGTCAGCGAATCAATGACACCAACGCACTGACAACAACTTTGTCCATTCAAACTCAGAGTACAGTGAAATCTCAACCCGAATCCAGCACAGTGGCAACTCATATTGTGCGCAAGAAACGTGAAACGGAAGTGGAAATGCCCTATGATTTCGATACGATGCATATGCCGTGTGATCTTGATGCACTAAATAGAGCACTCATCATCTACTACTTTCCCAATCATTGCATTTGGGTTTTCAACAATAGATATCAGCACGAGGGCTTCTTTCGGGTCTACAAGATGTATCAGTTGGAAGCTCACTTATTTGGTCAGTACTATGAGCGCTTAAAGCGTTACGAAATCGATCCACATTTCTTCGAGTACTCATAATTGCAAGCCAAATGAATACAAAAAATATTGAAGTAAAATAAAATTTAGTTACAACAGAACAATATATATTTCTTCAATTGATCCAAATAAAATAATTTAACAATTTTAAAAATCTGTCTGTCTTTTTTTTTTTTTTTTTTTTTTTTTTGGTAAAAAATTAGTATTTTTATTAAACAAGCTTGCTGTTACCTAAGGGGCAACTTAGTCTAGTTTTAAATTTGTGAAACAGTTTAGGTCACATGGACGTTAAATGGGAACTTAAAACTAAAAATTACATTAAAATTATATACACTATATACAGTTATCTATTTACAAAAATATCCTAGTTGGGAGATCAAGTGGGTGGCACCTTTTTAGCCTTCTTTTTCTCGCCTTGATTGTAAGTCGATTGGCCAGAGCATTTGGATGTCCACCAAGGCGTAGCACGTAGTTTCCAGATAGTCTTTGAAGTACATCGCCAATCATGGGAATTTTTAGGTCCCTTTCGATGTCCCTATTCCGGATGTACCAAGGGACACCAGTAATTCGCCGAAGAATCTTCGCTTGGGCCACCCTTAATTTATTAATGTGGCTTTTCGCTGCTATGCCATATATTTGTAGAGCATATTTCCAAATCGGGCATAAGATGCTTTTATAAATTGCCAATTTGTTTGCGAGAGACAGCTTATTGCGGGAAGAGAGCAACCATGCCATCTTTTTAGTTTTCGCCATTATGGACCGTCTAACCATAGATGTGTGCTCTGTTTTAAAATGTTTAAGTTTCATAATCAGTTGTATTTATCAATTTGGGCGTTTCTTTTTTTAATATATTTATAAATATAAAAAAAAATGTATATTAAAAAATAATTAATTCAATCTATGTATATATATAAAACTCTTTGTCCTGACTGACTCACTGACTGACTGACTGACTGAGAATCAACGTGTAGCCCAAACGGTTAATGATAGAAAGCGGAAATTTTCACACAACATAGGTGAGACAATTTCATCGTGCAATAAGACGGCGTAAGTGCGTCAAAATCGGGGTCAAAGGTCACGGAAATGCTTAGTATGAACAACTTTTTTGTTTCTTAAGATATCTCAACCAAACTCACAGATTGTATGTTTGGGACTGTCATTTACATTCTGATAAAACTTGGTCAAAGTTTGATGACTATATCATATAGCTGCCATAGGAACAATCGGATGCAAAATAACCTTTAGTATGAAAAACTTTTTTGTTTCTTAAGATTTCTACACCAAACTCACAGATTTTATATTTAGGAATGTCTCTTACATTCTGACCGAATTTGGTCAAAATCGGACAACTATATCATATAGCTGCCATAGGAACAATCGGATGCAAAGTGACCTTTAGAATCAAAAATTCTGTTGTTGCATGAGATATCCTAACAAAACTCACAGATTAACACTTCTTGCTGAATTTTGACTTTTTCCTTAAATTTAGCTTTTTCCGTGCACAGCGGAAGATAAATATATCCGTAAAAAAAACCATTAAATATATTTTTTTAATTTATCCAACTAAAGAAAATCCATTTTTTAAACAGAATCCATATATTTCAACCATTTTTAAATGTAGGAAGAATAAAGTGAGAACTCTTTCTTATTATTAATGGTAACAATCAATCAAATTTCTATTGCCGAATTCATTTAACCAAGAGCAAATAAGGTGTTTCGCTTAAGTGATTCGGCGAGTGGGTTTTTATCTGACAATTCGCATAACATTTGTGTAATTTGTAATTTTGTGGATCATCAATCAGCTGTCGGCAGCTGATGTTCTCTCATTTCTCTCACCGTCATTTCCCCCCCAAACTTTCGAATCAAACTTATCGCATTGATTTATCGATGACTTGCCAAAAAAAAAAAAAGCCAAGAAAAAAAATGGAAAAGAATACCGAAAGAAAAGTTTACTTTCAATCTAATTAGAGGCTTTTGTGGCCACGCCCAAAATTGCAGTGCACACGTTTGCATTTTCACTCCGACACCGACTCAGACTCAGACAGCCATGAAAAATGTTGCCTTTATGGCGTCTTCCTGTTTCCGCTTTTCCTTTTGGTGCTGCCAAGTTTTTGGCATCGCTTGCTGGCCACATAAATTGCATTTTCCTGGCCAAGTTCGGTTGCAACTTTAGCCCCAAGCTCTGCATATCTAATTGCACAATGTGATAATATTACTAAGCTATGCTGTGACTTGTGCATTTTACATTATTCCCATACATTTTTTTGTATTTCTACTCTCTAGCTTTTAATATATGTACAATATTATTAACATTCCTTGTCGGACAATGCCAACAATGCGTATATCAAATAAGTATTTCGTATAGCGAACGCAACGAACAACATTTCATAGCTGCCCAGAATACGATAAGCATGCTAAATGGAGCTTGACAGATCGTACAGATACCCTTTAAATTATTTTAAGTCATAATGGTATTGTTAAATGATTTTAAAATCGCATATAATTTAATTTATATGCTCATAACTCAAGTTCATTCAGTTGACAACGTTTATTTGCTTCTTTTTTGTTCATTATAAAAAAATCTGCAATTTTAATAATGTTAAAAATGTAAAAAACTTAAAAAAACAATTGTATGTCCACTTTGGCGATATAATAAAATGAAATTTAAAATAAGCATTGTAAAATTATAACAAACAAAAATATTAAAATTAAATTAAGACTTGTAGAAATCTTAAAAAAAGGTCCAAGGACCAAATTGATATTGAAATAAAGACAATTACGTTAAATAAACAAAATAAAAAATATTTATAAAATTTAAGTTTTTATCTAAACATCATCACCAATTAATATCTTTTTATATGTTAATTAATTTTATTTATTTGCTCATAATTCAAGTTCATTCAGCTGAAAACATTTATTAGCTTTTTTTTCCTGTTCATTATAAAGAAATCTGCAATTTTAATAATTAATAATTTAAATAATGTTAAAAATGTGTAAAAAAAATTGTATGTCCACTTTGGCGATATAATAAAACGAAATTTAAAATAAGCATTGTAAAATTATAACATACAAAAATATTAAAATCAAATTAAGACTTGAAGAAATCTTAAAAAAATGTCCACGGCCCAAATTGATAATGAAATAAAAACAATTACGTTAAATAAATAAAATAAAAAATATTATAAATAATAATATATTAAAATTTACGTTTTTATCTAAACATCATCATCGATTAATATCTTTTATATAAATAATTGTAGCAAACATTTTTCATATACATTGACGTCAAATAAATAAAAAATAAATGGAGTTTGATTTGTACATAAAGAATTTCATTATTAATTTCGTAGGGCAGTTATATATAGATTATAAAAATGATTAAAACTTAAAAAATCTAAATAAAATTAAAATTTCTTGCATTCAATGACTTTGAGATTCATTCAGACATTGTTTTTGGTGTTTGATTTTTTTTGAAAACATAAATCTTATTTACAAAATTTGTAATTTTGTATAGATTGAAACCGCTCTACATATTTTTTATAGGGTATATAGAGTTTGCTTCTTTCTTGGTTCCTCTGCCCCAGACTCCTGGCAACTGGCAACTTTTCCACATGAACAGAGTGAAAAGTTGAAATTGAGTTTTGTTAATGCAGACATACACGCACACACACACACACAGACACACGCACACACACGCACATACATAGAGTAAGGAACATTTTTGCGTGCGGCGATAACACACAAAGGGAACAGCTGAAGGAACGGGAGCAGAGGGAACAGCTGAAGGAACAGAAACGGGAGCTGAAGGAGCATCGACGTCTTTGGCAAGTCGTAAAAGTCGAACAAACGTCGAGACGCCCTGCAGAATTCCCAGTGGCAAAGTTTTGGCGCAGTCAACAACAACCAAGAGGAGGACAGAATACATATATAGAGGGAGCAAGAGAGAAAAGAAAGGCAAGTAAAGGGAGACAGAAAATCCACAGGCGCAAAAGTTGCCGTAAGCAAAGAGGTGCGCCAGACAGATACTTTAGGACAAGAATGAAGGATGAAGGATTCACTGCACTCATGAGAAATGAGAAGAGTGAGAGACAGACAGAGACAAAGTGAGTGAGTGAGAGAGAGAGAGAGAGAGAGCAAGTGAAATGCGGGCAGCATTTAAAATTTTAATGTCTTGGCAATAAAATTATTGACTCAACTCAACTCGGTTCGTTGACTTGGCTCAAAGCTCAGACAGCTAAGCAACGTTCACAGCTTTCGACCAACTCACAAACCTGTCAGCAGTCAACTCAAAAGGCAGGGAAATTTACAAACTACTATGCAGCTGGCTTGAAAATGCTGTTATGCGTTTTAATTAATATTAAATTACAAATCAAGTGCATGCAGACAAACTGAAAGCCGTCAGCAATAGAAAGATACAAAGATACATACACTTACAAAAATAAATATAAATATACATGTATATAAACTAAATTTATGTGAATGCAAAATAATAAAAACATTTGCGCCATTTGGACTTGTTTTCAGTTGCTGCCAAATAATTTGTATCATTAAAATTTTACGTGAATTTATGTTGACTGCTTCTTTTTCTTCTTCTTGTTGTTGTTGCTGTTGCTTTCCATTTTTCGGACACGTAAATTTCTATGCAAAGCTCGTTTGTTTCCTTTCATTTCAGTTTTTCTCTTTTTTTCTTGTTGCTTCATCTCTTTTGACTGTCTTTTCCTTTTCCCCGCAATGCGCCGCCCAAAAAAGTAGGCAACAATTTTTGGCCTCGTCTTGGCTCCTTTAGGATTTTATTTATTTATTTCCGGAAACGTGCTCTGGAGATTTTCTAAGCATACTTGAGAGCCAAAACAGCCCAGTGGCCCCAGTGCTTAGTTAGCATACACACACACATACACACACAACACACAGCAACAATCAGATGCGTCCGCTTTTCATGAAGTTCATTAAGTTTTTCGCGTGTTCAATTCGGCGCATGTTATGCTATAGCTATACCCTGGCATTTCAGCTTACAATGGGTATATTAATTGCATACTCAAAAAATATAAGCTTCAAATAATGCAAGTGTTGATAAATACTTTCAGTTTGTCTGTCATTTAACTATTATTTTCGATAACAAACTGAGTGATATTTTGGTTATTAATTAATAAATTAATTGTTACAGCTCAGACACTTTTATGCAATTGCTCAGCACAAAGCACAAATATATGTTTAAGATCACATTAAAATTAAAGTGAAACTAAAATAGAACCTTAATTAACTTTTTGCGGAACTTTAACCAGCGCACTGTGACTCGTTTCCCGAAAACTCGTGGCAAAAATCAGTTTTCGAGTTGTTCCGTTTGAGAAAAATGTTTATATTTTTGAATTAAGAAATGGTTGAAGTATTTTATGCAGAATGTCTTATGTTTTTAAAAAATTTTGTTGTAGGCTGCGGAGCTCGTCAAAATTCAAGAATTTTTCCAAAAAATTCCAAGTGAGAAATTTTACGCTATAAAAGGGAAAGTTTGGCGTAGTCCATCTTTGAATTGAGCTTAGTCTTTGTATTAAGCTTATTTATTTATATAAACTGGCCTATTTATAAAACTAAATGCATATAAAAAAAAAAAAATGTAAAGGAAATTTTTTTTTTTTTCCTTTGCATCTTTTTTTTGGGTTCTTTTTGAACTTTCGGTTGACTTTAGAAAAAATGGCGGGGAGTGCCTGAAAGTTTTAGTTTTGAATATGATTCGGTAAATATTTTAGAAGACATTTTTAAAAAAAAACCATTGCCACAATCGCCCCAAGCGAAATTTATTTTGGTTTTAGTAAAGTAACATTCGGTAAATTGCACAGCAGCCCCTTGTCCGTATGCAGTAGAATTTGCCTCTGCTTAGTACAATCTGTCAGTCATTCATAGCTAACTTTTAAACTAGATGCAGATATCAGGTTTAAATTTGAAATATATATTCCCAATACTTTAAAGAAATTGTTGAAAGAAAAATGAAAGTAGGCGTGGCACTGAAAAGGGCGTAAGTTACTGTATAAATACGAAAAGATACTTAAGCAAACTTTTTCACAGTTAACATTTTATTTAGATGAGATATTAGACAAATTTTGTGAAAGCCAGTAAAGCCAACAATATAGACAATATAGTTCAATTTTTAATCATTTATTCGTTATTATTATTGGTCTAATTATTATACATGAAGTATCCTCATAATATAATAACTAAAGAGTGGACCGTACTATCATTCACATTTTTGATAGACATTTTAAAATGTTAAAATTACAAAAAACTGTGCTATTGACTCGTTAATTAATTATTATACATTAGTTCCTTATAATATAATAACTAAAGATTGTAGAAGTACTACATTACTATTTTTGATAACATTTTAAAATGTTAAAATTACAATAAAATTGTGTTTGACTGTTAACTTACGCCCTTTTCAGTGCCACGCCCACTATAATTTTTGTTTAAAAATTTTTTTAAAGTATTGGGAATATATATTTCAAATTTTAAGCTCGACATCTCAACTAGTTCAAAAGTTACAGACTTTTGCCACGAGTTTTCGGGAAACTGAGCCAACTGTGCAGCGTTAATTTAAAGCACATCTTCAGGTCGAGCATTTGTTGAGCATTAAACGTTGTCTATCTTTGTTGTCTCAATGCCAAAGAGTCCCAAAAGGCCAAGTCCTCCTCCCCATCCCCCCTACGCCACCCCAGCGTCAATTGCCACGGCTGTTCAACGCGTTTTGGCCCTGTTCTGTGCTGTCCTGTCCTGACCAAGTTGAGCATTGACCAGACCAGAGCCTCCTCTCTCGACGCCTAATGAAAACACAATAAAAATGTTGCGCTATTCTGCTTTCCCAAGTGGCTGTGAAATTTTGATGACTTTGTCAGCTAACGGCAATTGCCAAAAACTCATAGCCCCCAAATGAACCAGGCCATATCTAGCCTAAGTATAAAAGCCCCTTCAAGTGGTAGCTAAACTCACAATCCTCCACCTCCTCTCGAGTTTAGTTTACAGTAATTAAGTTCACAGTTCTTGAGCAAAAACAAATGCTTAAACAATTTTAAAGACATTTTCATTTTCATCTCACTTTTCACGGAAATTATGAATTGCGCAATTACGCATTAGGTTCATGGCAGTTCCAGGAATACCGGATAGATCATCATCCAGTATATGGGATTATAATGAGACTGGCATGAGAGTCAGATTCATTGGAAATGGTTTGTTTGCAAGTTTTATCCTTAAGCGGATTCAATAATAATTAATTGCGTAATTAATAGAGAGTTAGCTCATCTTGATAAGTTGATAATCAAACTGAAGTTGACATTTAACTGGAAATTATATCAAAGTCGCAATAATCTGTACACTTATATTGTCAATCTTTTAATTGAATTACTTTGCTTCAATTAAAAAAAAGTCGAAAAACAATTTTTAAACATTGTAAATTTTTAAATATATATTCAGTTAAATTTAGATATTCCTTATGGAGCTATGAGGATGAGACTGTAATAAATCTGAGATAAGTTAATAACTAAATTGGTTCAATATTAAATAAAGTCGCAATAATCTCAATATTAATATTATTACATTACTTCAGTTAGCCTCAATTAAAAAAAGTCAACTTAAAAATATTGTTTAACAATTTGACATAGAAATTGCAAGCGATAATAGTACATTGCCGCAGATAGCAATTCGGCACAGCAAACATTTCTGAGATGTTACAGGGCTTCGAGAGTTGTTCCTCTATCGTTAACATATTGGCATCAATGGAAAGGTCATTTCGAAATTCCGTTTGCCAATGATATAACACTTTCCTTAACCCATTAAGTTACCCTTCAAAAATTTCGAATTTATGTAAAAGTCAATTTTCGAAACTTTTTTCCTCGATTTTTTAGCAAAAAACTATTTGAATGCAAAAAAATTCTTCAAACAATTTAAGGAGTGACTGCAAAAAAAATTTATGTCCATAAATGATTTTTGCTAGTATTTTTTATAATTTTTTGAAGTAACTGGCGCTAAAAATTAAAATTTTAAACCTTGTTTCCTAGCTTTCTACACAAATATAGTGCCATTAGTTTGGCAACTTTTCATGAAAAATGTATACAAAAATACTAGCAAAAATATTTTTTAAAGATTTTTTTTGCAGTCACTCCTTAAATTGTTTGAAGAATTTTTTTGCAAATTCAAATATTTTTTTAATGCTTAATTTAAAGATAAAAGTCTTGAAGATTGGCTTCCATATATTTTTATTAAATTGACCTTACATTCGAATATTCTGACTAAAAAATCGTGGAATATCGTCTCGACACCTGACTTCGGAAATCTAAATCGGACTAGGTGGCAGCATCGGACGCCAGCGGTTTTAGCGCTAGTTCGTTCCGCTCAAAATTATTTTGCGACTTGACCTGTGGCACAGCGAAATGTTATTGAAGTTTTCAAGTGAAAGCGATTTCTGTGTCACCCCTGATTGTTTTACAATTTAAATAAAATTACAATAATGTATATAAAACAATTTTATATTTCAAATTGGTCTAATATTAAATACTTGTAAAAGCTGTTTTGTTTGTTGCTTTATTCGCAAATATCTTGATTGCCATACATCTTTCTACATCGCATCAGAAATGAATAATAATTAAGCCAAGTTAGGCCCATGCCCAAACTAATGACTGTTATTAGAGATGTTAGCCAAGTGCTCAACTGGTTGATCAATTAAGCAAATTATGGCAAATGAAACTGAATTCGGCCAGAATTGATCGACTCGCTTCACAAGTTAATACATTAAACTGACCATTTCCATTTCAGCTTAAAATTCAGATGAACCGACAATTTGTTTGTTTGCCTGTCTGTGGTTTACTTTCTCACTCTCTCTCTCTCTCTCTCTTTCTCTGTAAATATCTCTATCTGTGTATTTGTGTGATGTCCCTTTGCGACCACAAAAGTTGCCCTCAAACCTCTGCTACAGTTTTGTATCTTCCACTGGCACTGAATGTCCAAATTCCCACGTACTTATTTTGCAACTGACACGACTCAGATACTCAGAGGCGCAAATCTCATTTCCCCTGTGGCAAAATGCAGCTAAAAAAAATATATAAAAAATATATACATGTATAAAGAAACGAAACGCAAAATATCAACCTTCATCATATAAGTATAAACATATTTTTGTTTTTATTTTATACCCTGTAGTCGTTAAAAAAAGAAATATGCGCATAAAGCAGGGTATCGTAACGTTGAGCAAATTTCAAAGTAACGATGCTATAAATATGTACATATTATATTTGTAATCACCATTAATAGTAAAGTCTGGCATTAAATTTAATGTGCAGGATCTGTTACTTAAGAGTAGAGTGTTTTCAATTCGTCAACTTTCAAAATAAAGAAAAAAACAAATCATTATAATTTATAATTAATTAATAAATTTAACTTACCGCCAATGAAAGCTTCGAGCTATTGAATTTTCAGACTTATTTTAAGTTTTGCTTCGTATTTATAAAATATATAAATATACAAAAGACTAAAATAGAAATAGAAACATAAAAAAGAAGTATTTCCTGTTTTAAAGACTATTGATTAATTTTTTTTATCTCATGGTCACAAAAATATTAAAACTTCAATATAAAATATAAAATTTAATCATGGTTTTTTTTATTATATACAAAACCAAATCATTATAATTTATAATTAATTAATAAATTTAAATAAACGCCAGTGAAAGCTTTGAGCTATTGATTTTGTAGACTTATTTTAAGCTTTGCCGCGTATTTATAAAGAATATAAATATACAAAAGACTTAAATAGAAATAGAAGTATAACATAAAATATCAGTATTTCCTGTTTTTAAGACTATCGCTTTATTTTATTTATCTCATGGTCACAAAAACATTTAATTTTCAACATAACATATAATAATGTAATCATGGTTTTTTTTTGGATTAATTTTTTATTTATTTATTTACTTATTTATTTATTTATTTATTTATTTATTTATTTATTTATTTATTTATTTATTTATTTATTTATTTATTTATTTATTTATGTATTTATTTTTTTATTTATTTATTTATTTATTTATTATATTTATTTATTTATTTATTTATTTATTTATTTATTTATTTATTTATTTATTTATTTATTTATTTTTTTATTTATTTATTTATTTAATGTCAACTAAGAGCAGCTGACCAATTAAATAAAAATTAAGTTTTAAATTAAAAATAAGTTAATAAATATAAAAATTTAAATTAAATATTTATAGTTAAATTTAATGTTAAACTGAAAAGATAAAGAATAATAACAAAAGAAAATAATAAATTGATAATAAATATTAAAATTGTATTTACTATATTTGTTTTTTGTAAGTAGTTTACAATTGTTTACGCGCAATAACCAATGTGATTGGTGTTTTTATTATCTATAGGGTATCTGCTAGTCTGGCCAATGCACTGCCTTTGATTTTACCCGCTCTTTTTTTTTTTTTTGGTGATAACCCAATTTAATGGTCGTTGCTGCTGCTGCTGCTTACGTCACATTTTCGCACCTCGCACACACACAAGCTGCTTTCTGTGTCACACACACACAAACACACACACACACACACACACACAGACAGCAAATGACCAGAGCAACAACAAAATATAACAAAACAAAGTAACAGCGTAAAGCACGCCAGGGACACCAGCAGATAAAAAAGAAGAAAATACAGAGAGAAGAGTGAAGAAAGGAGAGGAAAGAGAGAGAGAGAGAGAAAACGCCAACAAAATTACATACATCAAAGGTGTTTTTTTATGAATATGCGAGTCGCATGTCGCTCGTTGTTGTTGTTGTTGCTGCTGCTGACCAATGGTCCATGTAATTTTTTTTGGCCAGCTGCCTCATAACAGAGCAACGACCCTTTTTCCAGACCAGACACTCAGTGTGTGTGTGTAAAGTTGGCCAGGGACTTATGGCCCTGAAATATGCGCACATTTTGTTGTATGTGCGATTGCTTTTCCGTGTTCCCCTCACCTCCCTTAACGCTCTTCCCCTAACTCATTTTATGATGAATGTGCGGGCCACTGGCTCAAATACACTGAGCCCAACAAATGCGGGCTCTGGGCAGGTTGAATCTGGATCCAAGTTGGGCGCAGTTTAAACCGAAACACGGCCCACAGATTGACATCATTAGCCGTGGGGTCAGTCGGGCACGTCGCACTCGCCACTAAATCATGTCCACACAAAAAAATTACAAAATAAGGCATACAACAAGTAAGTAGGCTAATAGCAGTGTCGACTCGACTTTGAGATACCCCTCAAAAATAAAATAAGCAATAAACAAAATATTTAAAAACATTTTATTTTTTTAAACTGTAGAAATTTATATGGTATAAAGTTAGTAGTCAAAGTATGATTCAAATGACATTCCGTTTAAAAATCTGTTCAGTTTTGCTAAAGCTATGGCAGTTTGAAGTTTGAAGCAGGGCTTAAAACCCTAACCGAAACCGTAACCTTTAACCGGTAAAAACCGATTGAAATTTAATAACGTAACTGAAACCGCAACCGAAAAAAAAAAATTTTCATTTGACCGAAACCTTTAAACCGAAACTCTGTAAACCGAAATAACCGTTTCATTTATAAGGGTTAATTTCGGTTATTTATACATCCAAAAAAAAGTTTTTATTTTAAATTTTTATAATGCAAATTTAAAAAAAGTTTCATTTTAAACTGTTATTTAAAAAAATGCAAATATAAGGTATGGTATAACTTTTAAATACAATTTTAAAAGCATGTTTTATTTTACATTTTTATTATACAAATTTAAAAACCAATAATTAAAAACTACAAATTTTGAACTGTTTCTATTTTTTCCGACTCATAAGTCTTGTTTGCGATCTCTGATATTTTATTAGTTTTGTATTTTTTTTTTGGTTTTCTTTTTTATTTTTAATTTTTATTTAAATGTGAAATAAATGTATGGATGAAATATTAAGAAAGTAATGCCTTTTTAAATATTTGTATATTATTAATATAATTATAGTTTTGCAAAGAAATTTATTTTTTGTGAACCGAAACCATACTATGTAGTATTTCAAAACCGAAACATACGAAACCCGGTTCACCGTTACGAAACATTTATTCAAAGATTTTGCGTAACCGATAACCGAAAACCCAAATGCGAACCTAACCGAAACCGTAACTGAAACCGATATTCGTTTCGGTTTTAATCCCTGGTTTGAAGTTTAGCAATACAAATGGTTAAAAGTTTAAACTATCCTAAAAATCTATTTGAAATATCTAAAAATTAATATGTATAATTTATATTAAAGACTACCCGAATTTAAAATTGCAAAGATTGGTCTAAAACTCGCTGCTAGTTTTGGGTGAAACGCAGAAAAACAACTCAATCAATATCCCGTGTAATCGACGAGTAATGGGTATAAAAAGAGAACGGACCAAATGAATGGCACACGTGGGAAAAGCTCCGTCGAGTCGAAACATAGTTTTTTTTAGTTGATTTATGTATATGCACAAACTACACGTATTGTATGTTAGTCAGCTTAAAGCCATTGGAGAGCAAGAAAATACTCGGTATCTTAAGGAATGAGAGAGAAGCTGAGCTGCAGCTGATAGCCATGTCAATATCTGCAGTCAGAGTTATAGCTCCCCATTGGTCACTCGACGTATTTGTGCTGATTCTTTTTGCCATTGCCATTGCCATCTTTTGTTGTCTTGCATTGTTGGCACACAGTTATTGATGGCACTTCAATCAGCAGAAATAATAAATAAATGAGCCTAACGATACGACACACACACAATTCTTACCATCGCCATTCCATTCTCTCTCTCTCTCTCTCTTAGCCAACAATTCTTGCGCCCTTTCGTATCTCTCAAGTACATCTGCATTCCCAGCTGTACATTTTCTTTGACCTCTCGCATCCTGTTGTACAATTCCCTTTTGTATTGCATCAAATAACTTTGGCAATGTTGTCAAGTTGTGTGAGTAGCGTTAAGTTTATTATTTTACCAGTATCATTCGAAATATTCTATCGATTTGGAGTCCTTTTCCAATTGAAGCCTAATAGAAATATACGCTTATTTTAGAGATTGAGTAGCCATTTGAAAATTTAAAAAGAAGAATTTTATTTTTAATAAATTCCTTAAATTTATTGTATCAAATTTTGGAGTTAAATAAAATTACTACAGTATAAGTTGAAGTGTAATCATTGTTTAGTATCTGTTTAAAATTGTTATCATTATAAAATAAATATATAACTAAAAATAAAATAGATGAAATAACTAAAACTTAAATATAAAATAAATAAATATTTTTAAATCATATTTAATGCATATTGATAGGCAGTTATTATATTAATAATATTTATTATATGTATTGGCATTGAATTCTAAAAATAAAAATAAAATAAATGAATTAACTTAATCTTAAATATAAAATAAATAAATAATTTTAAATCATATTTAATGCATATTGAAAAGCAGTATTAATATTAATAATATTTATTATATGTATTGGCATTGAATTCTAAAAATAAAAATAAAATAGATGAATTAACTAAAACTTAAATATAAAATAAATAAATATTGTAAAATTATATTTAATACATATTGATAAGCAGTTATAATACTTATAATATTTATTGGCAATGAATTTTCTTTTTACTAAAAATAAACTAGATAAATTAAATAAAATTTAAATTAAACAAAAAATAGTTATTTATTTTGTTGAAGTGTATTTTAAGTTTGTTCAAATTTTCTTTTTCTTTTAACTAAGAATAAACTAGATAAATTAAATAAAATATAAATTAAGCAAAAAATAAGTATTTATTTATTTTGTTGAAGCGTATTTGAAGTTCGTTGTTTGTTTGTTGGCATTTTCTTTCTTATATTCTTTGGCATCGCCTTCGCTTGTTTGTGCTGCCTGTTGTGCGTGACGTATACGCAATGTGTGCTATATTTTTACATGTCCGCCGGCAGCAGCAAAAAACAACAACAACAGCATAGAAAAAACTTGGCTGCTGCAGCTGACAGGAAGCAAAATGTCGCTGACGATGGCCCAGCTATATATGTATGTATGTTTGTATAGAAGGCGGATTGTCACGGATATCAGTGGGTTTATTTAGCGCGCCACACAGCAGGCGACATTCTTCATTCTCCCACATCTCAAATTTCCCTTTACCCCATTCTCTTACTCCCAGTTCCCAGTTCCCTGTTGGTTCACAAAGGGCATGTGTAAACAGTTTGCTTTTTGTTTTTTCTTTTGCCACGCGATTGTTGTTCTTCTTCTTGTCACAATTTGCAGATGTTGTTGTCCAATGGGCTTACAAGTTTCTTATTGCAATGCACACACACAGACACACACACACATGCATACAAATTAACATACGCATGATATAAAATTGCATTAACATTACGCATACGCCCATTTGGCCTCTGTCTTTTCCTTTTCACAGCAGCTGCAACTATAGCTGCTGTCATTAAATAATCTGCAGCTGCTGCGGCTTTCGGCCACAGTCTCAGTTGCTGCTGCCACCTGTAAAAAGGCATTAATCAACTCGTCTGGCAGCTTCATTTAAGCGCCAGCCCCAGCACAAAATTATTGCACAAATGGCAAATGATATCGACATTATATATATAATTTAAAATAATATGTGTGTGTTAAAGTTATAGGCATGAAATACTTCATTATTAATGCATACACCATACATACATATATGCCTTGCAGTTAATTTTGGCTTTCAGTCTTCACACTTGGCTGGCTTTAACACTTCAAGCATCATCGTCATCGCATCGCATCGCATCGCATCCCTACAGTGAATATTATATTTAATTGCATCACGTTATATGTTAAAACATTAATAAAATGCATTGTCGAGCGAATTAACATTATGCCATTATATGCTCTGTCTCAGGCTGGATCGTATTAATTTATGATATTATTGTTGGTAATACTGAAAACTCTTTATCCTTGACTCACTCACTGACTGAAGTAGTCCAAACGGTAAGAGCTAGCAGGCTGCAATTTTTCACAACTAACGAATTTTTGAATCAACGTTTAAATATTATAAAAAAAATTCATTTTTCTATAAAGCTTTGTATTATTTGTTTGGAAAACTTTAAATTTAATATTAAGTATTAATAATAATTCTATCTACACAGAAAAAGTGCTCAAATTAAATTATATAAAGCTACATCAAATGTAATATATATTTTCAAATCAAATTCAACCTTAATCAAAGCAATATATGCATATATATCTTCTTCCACCCATAAGATAGTATTCTTGCCACTTTTAATAACATATGCGCATATACACACATACACTCGCACACACACACTCACACATATACTTATACAATTGAAAACGAATATTTTTCTGACATTTTTATATCGGTTTTTATTGTATTGTCCGTCCGTCTGCCTTCTACCCCCCCACGCAAAGGAAAGATGAAAAGATGACGTCTGCTCTTTTTATTTTATTTTATTTTTAAATATGAATTTTAGACATGTGAATCGACTTTGTATGTTGCCACCACCTAGAATCCCTCCCTGTTTCCCTCTGCCATCACTACTCCCTCCATCTATTTTTTTAAAAAAAAGTTTATGACACTTTGCCGTTTGGCATTTTCATGCAAATATGAATTACAAAACGCATTTCAACTGACAGAGAAACCGAAACCGAATGAAGGGAGATACAATGGGAATAGGGAGTTGAGAGTTGAAAGAGAGTAAAGGTAGGAGGTGTATATGTGTAGTGTAACTTTGACGAGGGCAGGTCAAGTTTTTCTTCTGCTCTCTTCCTCTCTTCTCAGTCCGTCTGTCAATCACAGCTGTATCTGTGTGTTGCCATCTAAGCGTGTGTGTGTGTGTGTGTATATTTTTGCTTTTATGCGTTCTCCCGTCCGCATTGCACATAAAACATTTTTATTGCTCATTTAGATATTTATGCGGCGTTTTATTATAATGAAAATTGTGCGTATGCGTGCGGTTTTTATTGTGATTGCAGTGGACCCAACAAAGCGGCAAGGCGATGGCGAAGAAGGCAAGTCAAGTCAAATGCCTGCCTGGAGAGTCCTTGTTGGCCTCGTTGTGGTCCTTGTGCTGCTCCTCCTTGCTACTTGCGCTTGTTGCCAAGCATTCCATTCCATTCCATATACATATAGACCGCTTATCTGCATCTGAAGCGTGACCAACTTTTAAGCGCACGTGTTTTGATTGCTCTCAAGCAGCGACAAACACATAACAGCAACATGGAACAAGCAGGAAGGCCACAATCAAGATGATCGACTGTTGAGTGCCCAGTATCCGTATTATTGTATCTTCAAAAAAAAATAAAAAAATAAATAAAATAATAAATAAAAAATATAAAGATAGTAGAAAAAGCCAAAATGATAAAGAAACAAATTGATTTAATAGTTAAAATGAAAATAAAAATTGTAATTTATGATTGATTGTATACAGAAAAAAAGCCATTCTAAAATCAAGTTTAAAATACTTAATTCAAGCTCGCATTTTTGTAAGTATCTATTCAGGATTAAGCTGAATAATCAAGGGATTAAAATGGGAAAATACACATTTGCTGAGCGCGAGAGGAAAATTCTCTCTCGGCCTCTCTCATTTCAATCGGTCCGGTGGCTCAGTGGTTAGAGTCGCCGACCTGTCACATAATTGGAACTTCCAGTTTGAAAAAACATGTGTTCGCTTCCCCCCGTCAATTAAAAAAAAAAAATTATTTAAAAAAATATCTATTAAAAAAAAAAATTGTAAAAAAAACATTATAATTAATACAAATTTTTTAGCCTGAATTTAAGAATTTCAGGATTAAAAAAATCAAGTATTTCATACTTGGTTTAAGAAAATCCGAGATTAGCCCAATTCTGACAACGTTTCGGTTTGAATTCGGGCTAAACATCCCGGGTTTTTTTTCTGTGTATTTACGATTTTTCAATGATTTCATTGCTGTGTAAGAGCAAACATTGCCACAAACCCATAAGCGTGTTTTTAACCTTCAGTTACTCGGCCATTAACGACAACGACAACGACATCGACACCGATGCCAAAGTTCAATTTTACGCAGCTTTACGCTTTCAGCTTTTGCTTTTGCTTTTGCCTTTGCATTATGTTCTCACACACACACACACACACACACAACACTCGCCAAACACTCGCAAACTGCCATTGAAAATGTCAAATGTGTCGCGTTAAGTGCCCGCAAATGTAGGCAACGTTTTTTTTTTTCAGTTTCGTTTCGTTTCGTTTGTATCGCCATCATTATTTTGCTTTTTATTTCGCCATTTTGCGGCCTTTTAATTATGATCCCAACGCAGTCATAAATTTTTTAAAACAAATTTCAGCTTTGAAGTGACAAATTTCAATCGGACTAATGCTCTCGCTGCTGCTCTGCAATTAATCGATTTGGCACAAACATTTCTCCACCAACTCCTCGTATTTCAAAATGGCAGAGTTAATGCATCAGTTGAATCGATTTTATGTGTGTGTGGTTGGCATTTTGTTTGCCATACAATTCAATTATGAGCTCTGGTTTTATGTTTAGCTAAAATGCATTTAATGCACTAATTATTAAACAAATAGCCAAAGTATAGGCTCAATCGACAACAACAGCAATAATATAATAATTATTATTATTATTATTGCAATAATAATGGCAAAAAAAAACAACGATGCACCGCAACAATAATAATTACAAAGCAATTAAAAACATATTTGCATTGTCATTAAAAAGGCAACACAGACAGCAAATGATACTTAAATACCTATATAATATATACTACACTTTTACACGGTAGGTCAAGTAATTGTTTTGACAAGAAAAAAAAAAACACATTTACTTTTTTTTTATTTTTTAAAAATTGTTTTCATTATTTAATTTATTTTTTTTGTTTATAAAAAAACAAAAAAAATTATATTTTTGATGAATAAAATGCGTTGTCAAAACAACAACTTGACTCACTGTACAAAGGGAAACCTTTAAATGCGCTGACAAACATGTTGCGGCTACGAGGCGTCGTCGGCGATTGATTGACAGTGATCTGTCCATGACAGACACACACACACACACACATACAAAGACACCACACCACACACACAGACACACACCAATACAAACACTCGCCACACACACGCAAAGTACACACAAGTAATTTTGCGTTTAATTACATTTGCCTCTTTTGTGGAAAATAATTTGCATTAAGTTCATTGAGTGCAATATTGAACTAAGTAGTTCCACAGATGCATCTATGAAATGAACTTGTTCATTAAATGATGCGCTAATCATTGAACTGATTAAACTGATTCCCCATATAAACTGCGTTAAATATTAATAACAATACTAAAAAAATACATAACTTACAAATAAAAATAAAAAGCAAAATCAAAATTAGAAATAAATTTATTAGAAAATTAAAATTTGTTTAAGTCTGGGCAGTCAACAAATCAAGAAAAACAGAAAAATCATAGTTATTTTTTTTTATATTAACGAAGTAATTATTTAAAATGTGTTTGTAATTTCGTTTAATTTTTTAGTTGAATTTCATAATTCATGCCTCATTTTTTATCCATTCATATTTTGCCTCGCTGAATTTTATTATTAGTTTTGTCTTAATCATTTGCAATTTCTACAAAAATATTTGGAATTCGTTCACTTTCAATACAGTTCAATTTAAAGTACAAGAAATATGACAATTTAAAAGTTGCGTAGAGCTTAAAATTACATCAAATATTGTAGATATTGAAATTTTAGTTATTTCGACGAGTGGTCAGCACTAAATCTAAGAAATTGACAAGTTGGCAACGCTGCATATAGATATTTAACTTTCAGATAATCTACATTTGATACAAAAACTAAATAAAATGCAAGTAAAATTCAACATCAAAAGCTGTACGAATTTTCCAGCTTAATTTGTGGTTTTTCATTTGTAAATCTTTGAAAAAGAGTTTGTACACAATTTTAGAGAGCTGGTAGCTTAGATTGAGTTAAAAAGGAACTACTGCTTAATTGCGACAATTGGAGCAAAGTGGCAACTTGCAACTTGCAACTTGCCACAGCAGCCAGAATCCAATTGAAGTGAGTTTGCCAAAAGTGTCTCCAGAAATGTGGCAACATATTTGCACCTGTTACGTGTTGCAGACATCAACATGTCTGTCTCTTTGTCTGTCTCTCTGTCTGTCTCTCTCTCTGTCTCCCTGTCTCCCTGTGTGTCACAACCCGCAACGCGCCTATTAAATGCCAATTGCAGCTACAACGCACATTGAGCCGAATTAGGTAATGGCCAAAAGGCGATAGGATAAGAGAGAGTAGCAAGTGGCCAACAACTGAAGAGAGGGGGGAATTCAATGCAAATTTCTCGTATGCCCACGCATTTCTCACATCTCTCTCTCTCTCTCTCTCTGTCTATCTGTCTCTCCTTCTCTCTACTGCCTTCCTATTAGTCTGGTTCAGTTCAGTTGGCCTGGTCAGTTGACATGGCCAGTTTCTCTGCTAATGCGGCCACTGGGCACTCAACTATTGCCTTCTCTCTCTCCCTGCCTTTTCCCTCTCTCTCTCACTCCTTGCCCGTCTCATTCTGAGAGCTGTGCTCTTGTGCCTCTTGTGTATATAGTTTTGTTGATTTTGCCCTTTGGCTGACACAGAACGCTGTTGACTTTGCATATTAAAACAAAATGAATGCAGACAAACAACAACAACAATAACAACAACAACAACAATAACAACAACAATAACAATAACAACTACAACAATAATGAGTGACCTTAGTGAAAGTGTAGGCGTTGTTGTAGTTGTTGGAGGCTCTACTGTACTTGTGAGGCTGCTTTTTAATTTCTGATTTTCAGCTTGCTGTCTTACTCTCTCTTCAACTGTCTCCCTCTCCCTCTGACTCTCTCTCTGTCTCTTGCTTAGTTTTAATTAATTATATACGCTTTGTTTGGCGAATTAAAAACTGTTGACTCTGCCACAAACGAAAAATGTGGCAACGTGGCAATGTGGCAACTCTTCAGCCAGCGCACAGTGGCGCGATTTTCCAAAAACAAATGTTAAAAATACAATTTTTATATTTCTGAAGGTTTTATATATTTAGACATATTGAGTATTTTGTTAAAACATTATCTGAAATCTTTAGATCTTTAAATCTTTATATCTTTATATCACACAAATACTGTTCTCTTTTCTTTGATATTTTAATTTTATAGATAAAAAAATGTACATCTCAAATTCAAACTGATTTGTTCATAAAGTTGCAAAACTTTTGCCAGCAACTTTAGCTAAATGTGCCACTGTGCAGCGTCTTCATGATTCACGCTTTCAATTAGCAGCACGGTAAACAGGCGCACAGCACAAATACAAATACACAAACACATATATAATATATATTATATATAAATTATATATATATATATAATATGTATATAGGTATTATATAAAGAGGTGGCAGAGTATCATTTATAAAGGCGACATTCCTTTAACATCGTTTGCGTTTCATTTGCCTTTGTAAGCAGCTTAATACGCAAATGGAAAACTGGCAAACACTGTAAGTGTGTGTGTTCGTGTGTGTGTGTGTGTGGTGTGTGTGTGTGTGTGTGTGTGGTGTTTTTTTTTTTTTTATTTAAATAGAATAGAATAGGATATAGCAGAATAGTACATATAACAAGAAATTAACAAGTTGAAAAAAAAAATAAGTTGAGAAGAGGCTTTGTCCGCTCCCGCGGGATTGGGCTATGAAGTTCTACTTCACGGGGCGGTTTTAGCCATGATAAGCTTCTGGATCTAGTCGGCGATCCTGCTCCTCTCTCGGCGGCGCAACTCCTTCATTATAGCTGCTGCCATTCGTCCTACGGCATTCCAGTTTTCCTCCTTTCGCAACATATGGTCAACTATGTTGTCCGCTGACAATTGGTGGCCGTCTAGCCTCATCCTTCTGCGTGATGATTCGAAAAGAGGACACTCGAAGAACGCATGCTCAGCGTCTTCTACAACATCGCCTCGACAGTAGGCGCAATACGGGCTGTCAGCATGCTTAAAGCGGTAGAGATACGCTCTAAAGCAGCCATGCCCTGTCAACAGCTGGCAGATGTAAAAATCAACGTGGCCATGGCGACGTTGTATCCAAGGACGAATGTCCTTTATGAGGCGTCGTGTCCAGCTACCATTGACCGAGTTTAGCCATCTTGTTTGCCACTGCAGTATTGTGCTTTCCCGTTGGACTCTGGTTACCGATATGCCGCTGCTTCGCTCCGCTGCCAAAAGATCCAGGGGGATCATCCCAGCTACGACCAGAGCTGCCACTTCTGAAACAGTGCGAAAAGCACAAGCTACTCTCAGAGCACATCGCCTGTACACGGCCTTGCAGTCCCGGTGTGGTGTGTGTGTGTGTGTGTGTATGCTGTCAAGTGCGACATGCAATAAGAATTAGCACCAAAAGAATGTCCTACACAGAGCGAAAATTTCGCATGGAAATCTGTTTAGTTTTAAAAACATTTGAAAAATCCAAGAATATTATTAAAATTATCAAAAAGCTTGATTAATTCGAATATATTCATGTTAAATCTATCGAATCTATAATTCGTTTATCGTTATCGTTTCTATAATTCTATGCATGTTTTTTGCAGTGTAGTTGTTGTCGTTGTTGCGATTGATTGACACGCAGTGCGAGCACGTTGCCAAAATGTGGCATCAAATGGAAAATCCAGTTGGACACTGCGATGTTAATTGAAGCACGTACATACATACTATACATATATCAAGGGGACAAAGGGACACGGGGACACAGAGAGAGGCCGGAGCAACGGTAAATGCCGGTCCTGGTACAAAGAAGAAGAGGAAGAAATGCACTTAATTGGACTCAGCGAAGTGCGTTCGTCGCGGTTGCTATATGATTAATTAGTGACTGCAACAGGAAAATCGAAGCAGTGCAAAACTGCGAGAGATAGTTAGAGAACGAGATAGAGCAAGTCAGAGAGAGAGAGAGCGAGAGAGAGAGAGAAGATAAATTGAATGGCAGACAAATAATGGTTCAATGGGCGGGTTACTTGTGCATTAACAACATTTATTTCAATGCGCTAATGACCCAAAAAAAAAGGATGCTATCAATTCCATTCTCAATTACAAATTCTCGCAAATTGCGCAAAGGTATTAAGCACAATTTTTCAGAGTAATTTAAAGCTGGAATAGTGTGGACTTGTTTTTGATAATATTTTTTTACATTTTAAATATACAATGTGTTTTTTTATATACAACCCAATCCAATATTAATTCGTACGCTTTATTTTTTACTTTAACAGCTATATAAGTCAATTCTTCACAGTAAAAAATATATTTTTGGAAAGGTCCGTTTAAATTATGCAAAACTTTCCTTAACCCATTAAGTACCCATTGAAAATTTTGAATTAAAAAAAAAGTCATTTTTTAACTTTTTTCCTCGATTTTTTACAAAAAAATATTTTGATGCAGAAAAATTCTTGAAACAATTCTTAGAGTGACGGCAAATTTAAATTTAAACAGAAAGTACAACCCAAACCACTATTAATTCGTAAAAAAAAATTTCAAAAATCTCTTCGCTAGTATTTTTTATGATTTTTTTTAAAATTGCCATTTTAACCCATTTTTCCTAATTTTCGTACAAAAAGTGTCTTTTTAGCAATTTTCAAAAAATCATAAAAAATACTAGCGAAGAGATTTTTGAAATTTTTTTTTACGAATTAATAGTGGTTTGGGTTGTACTTTCTGTTTAAATTTAAATTTGTATATTATTTTTTAATAATTATATCATAATATCGTTGACATTAAATACATACAAAATAAAATTTGAAATTTTGCATTTAATTTAATTTAAATAAAATATATTTTTATTAAATAAAATACATCTTTTTAACAATAACAACCTAATTTTCCCCTTCACAAAAAATGCAATTAAAATCTGAAAATTAACAGTAGTATGACATAATCACAATATTATTATTAACTGCTGATTTGACCATTTTCCAATGCTATTCAAGTTCAACGGAGTTCAAGTCCTGTGCTGAAATTAGCATTTCTGTCTGAGTTGCTGCGTATTATGCATGATTTAGCCAATTTTCCATTACTCAGTCTATTGCTATTCCGCTTTCGCTCTTCGTTCTTCATTCTACGCCTTTCCTCCACACTCTTTTGCCTTAGCCTAATTAGCTGTGGAAATGTAAACTTCTTAAGCTGCAGTTAAGAGGCATAAAAAACTCATGCGCGTCGTTTGACGTCATGTTAAATTCATAATTTCAATTTCAAATTGTTATTACGCGCCGTCGTCAGTCAGTCAGTCAGTCAGTTTGTAATAATAATATTGCAGCAGCATCTACTCCCCTCCCTCTCCCCTCTTTTGTTTTCCCTTGTTCGTCGTCTGCGTCTTCTTGGTCTAGAAACACAGTTTTGGCCCACGAACACACGCCTGATTATTATTGACAGTTGCCGCCGTCAGAGATTGTTGATGTTGTTGTTGCTGTTGTTGCTGCTGTTGTTATGGCTCTCATTTTAGTCTCATAAATATGCAAATTAATCATTTGCGGAAATTTGCATACTTAATAAGTTGCTTTAATTAAATGTTCACGCACGCATGCCTCACAATCTTTCCCACAGGAATCGAGAATCCTTTTTGCCCCAAATACCATTTTAAAGCGCCAACTTGTTAATTGCGCGAAATCCCTATCCCCCTCCACGTTTTCCTCCTCCCTTTCCTTCTGCTCTAATAAAAAGATATCCAAAAATATAATGAATAAAGTGAATAAAGTGTTGGGGCAACAACAAAAAAAAATGAGTCAATAATGAAACATCTTTAAAATTGTTCGCTAGCAATAACAACAATAACAAAACACCAATAACAACAACAATAGCAAAAAGTTGAAATAAGAAAAGTGCCAACTGTTTTCCATATTTAGGGGCCCAGTCACGTTCAAAAGCGCCGCAGCGATCCCAAAAAAACAATATGAACGAAGCCCAACAAAAACTGTTATTTTATCTGCATCACGCTGGCAATCTACATTTTATTTGATTTCATTTTTTGCTGAGCACCCTAACGTGTTTTGGGTATATAAAGTCTATTATAAAGTCTGAAATGGCAGACGCATTCTTTAAGCTACCAATTGAATTAAGCGTCGATTCATAATATTGAACCATAAAAAAAATGCAGCCTAAAAGTATGCTTTGTTTTTATAATTGACAAAATTATAAAATTGTTCACATTTTTTACAAAAAAAAAAAAATAAATATATTAAATTGATTTTTATGACTGCTTGAAATTCGTATTTTTTTTTTTTTTTTTTTTTGTTAAAAAATTAGTAAATATATTTAACTGGCTTTCCGTTCCATCTATCTAAATATCTGTTATACTTTTACGTATTTCTAGACGCATTCTATAAACTTTGAATTTACTTTAGCATACTTTTTAGGGCAGCAGCAAAACAGTTTTGATGCTCCTTAAATCTCGGCCTAAAAGCATGCTTTGTTTTTTTTAATAATTTATTTTAGACTAATTTAAAATTTAAATAATTTCTTCTACTTATCTATATAGATTTTCTACTGCTATCTATTTCTAGGGTATACAAACTTCGGCAGCACTTGCTGCTTGTTTTTTATGTGCACAACATTTTCGAAAATGAACAGCCCCGAAAAATAAAAAGAAAGAAGCGTGTATACATCTTTTATATAGATATATATGCAAACTGCGAGGCGCAGCCAACATAAATTAACATTTTTATGCGCCGCTGCAATGGACGAGAGCTCCAAGGACCAAAGGACCAAAAGACCAGAATCTGAAACAGAATCAGTAGCAACAACAGCAACAGCAACAACAGCAACAGAATCACAGTCAAAGCATAAGCTTCAAAATGGGCGCCTCTCTAAGGCTCCGCATTATTTACGATGGTCCTGACACTGCCTAAAACTGGGCGTCACTTGATGAGGGGGCGTGTCTATGTACGTGTGTGAATGTTTGTGTGTGTGTGTGTGTGTGTGTGTGTCTGTTGTGCGTAGCCATTCACATTTCTTCATTACATTTCATTTTATTTCAGTTCAGTTGAGAAGAGCCACGTTTATTTATTTGCCATTCGGCAGCGACTTTGCCCTTTTGGCCTGGCTGGCAAATAATTTTAATTGGTTTTCACCCCAAACCCCATTCTGACTTTTCCCTTGCTCGGCTTGTAAGTGACAGTGAAGTGATTTCATCTCCATTATATACATATGTACGTCCATGAATGTTTGTATATTTGTACATATTTATTTATATTTCATCTGCAATGTTTATTCATCTTATTATAAAAGTTGTAGTTCGTATTTTGTGTTTGATGTGTGTGTTTGTGTATTTGTGTATTTGCTTGCCAACCGCAATTCCAAAATCAAATTGGTTTATAATTTACATAAATGTGTATTTGACTTCAAATCAATTAAAAGACCCGTCAAGTACTTGTACAGTATGTCAAATCGTACTTTAAGTGTTAAATACTCAAGTTTCATTTGCATTTGATTCGTATTTACAATCAAAAGTATTTCAAATATGTAATGAAGACTTTTAATATTTATTAATTTATTTATTTTATGTCAAGTACAGTTGACCAAAATTTATGTAAAAATTTAAGCAAAAGTTAAGTAATATAAAAAATTGAGTACTATTAAATTAATTAAAAGTAATTTTAATTGAAATGATAAAAACTTAAAAATCTGGGGGTATTAAATTTTTAAATTTTTAAGATGATCCAACATTTATTGCAAGGATTGGGTAAAACCCAATCAGATCAAAAAGTATTAGTAAAACAATTGATAACTTAGTTTAGACTTTATCTGTGCTCATATTTCTCTAAACTTTGTTAACTTGCATTTCTTTTGTTCAATATTTATACAATTTCCATACAAATGTAGCCTTTGTTCATGCATTATTAGAATAATTATAAAATGTATTCCAAAAAAGTTGGATCTAAAAAAGCTTTAGCTATTTCTGTGGAATTCTATTGTAAACTTATTTTCGAGCATTTTTCTTGAAATTTCGTTTTATTTGCTTGCAATGCTCTTATTCTGCATCAGTTTTCTGATTAAGTTACGCAAATTCCACAGTTCATATTAATGGTAATCAACGGAAATTTCCATAGAAAAGTATAGCATACTTTTTGCAGCATTGAAATTTATTTTCCATTTCTTTTTAATACCATACTTAATACTTTTTACATTTTAGGGAAAGACTAATAATAATACATTTTCAAAGAACCAAACTCATTTTCATTTAAAAATACGTATTTTTTCTTATTTTTAATGATACCAAAATCTCGCTTTGATGTATTCAAAAATAACGAATGCAATTTAAACCGTTATCTCTTACCTAACTGTATTTTTCCCAATTCCAATTGATTCGCACTTATTGCTGTGCTCCTTTGTGTAACGTGTTTTCTTTTTCTTTTGTTTTCTTTGCTTTTCGTTCGTTACGATTTTTCTTAGTGCTCTATTTTTAAGAGCATCGCTGCAAGTTTCACTTTCAGCTTGTTGCTGTTATTATTATTCTTGTTGTTGTTGTTGTTGCTCACTGGTTAACACGCCATTGTTTAGTATGCGGCGTACATCATTTCGAAGTCAGCATCACACATATAACACACACACATACACAAACACGCACGCACACTTACACAAATGCTGTTGCTATTGCTTTTACTCTTGTTGTTCTTCTTGCTCTCGTTATTCTTGTATTTGCCGTTCTTGTTATTGTTGTTGTTGCTGCTGGGCACATTTCGTTCGCAGAGAATTCATTAGGCATGCGGGAATTTTAATTTCACTTGCTCACACACGCGCACATATGTGGCGACATATTTCTCAAACATTTTCGCTGCGACGGCGAATCGACGACGTCAGTTTTTTCTTATGCTATTGCGGCTGCTGCGACGACTGCTGCTGCTTCTGCTGCTGTTGCTGCTGCTGCCAGCTTGTGTTTTGTTTTTGCTTAGGCGCTTTTCAATTTGCATGACGGCGACGCTGCTGCTGCTGCTGCTGACCTTGCTCTCAAGTGGAAAAAACTATGCCGCACACATACATACATACATACATATACACAAAGGCGCAACGACCGAACCGAACCGCACCGCAACGCGTCACAACAACAACAATGCCATTAGTGTAGCGGGAGAGGGAGTAGGACGACGTACGAACGCGCAGCGCTGACAGCTGTCAAAAAATTGTTTTTTTTTTTTTTGGGGAGCCTTTCACAGACGCCAAATGCAAACCGCGATAAACTGCGGCGGCCGGTTCGGCAGCAGCATAAACAGCAGCAGTATAAAGTAAGCCTCGATTATTTCCATGCCTGTCAGAAGAGAGAAACACTCACAGCGATAGTGAGAGAGAACGAGACAGAGGGTAAGAGTACACGTTTAATGTTCAAGTCAAGTGCGAAGCTTGTGCGCGTGAGTGCGTCTGTGTGTTAGTGTATCAGTGTGTAAGTGTGTCGCACTGTCTATGTGTTTGTATGTTTTTTTTTTTTGGGATGCTGCCGCTGCCGCTGCCACTGCTCTGCTGCCTTGGAACGTTGCTACGTTTTCTTTTGTTCTACGCGCGCGCGGGGAGCTGCTTGATGACAAATACAAACTTCCAGTTCTTATTTTCTGTTATTTTTTTTTTTTTTTGTTTTAACTACTTTCCTTTTTGCGTGCACTTTATGTTTCTATTTTGTGCTTTAATTTCTTTTTATTTTTGGAGATTGGATGTCGCTTTGCCAATTGTGCTTTTGTCTCTTTCTTTGTTGTCTGGCTTTGTGCTCTCTCCTTTTTTTTCTAATAATTGGCAACACTACTCCTTGTTGCTGTTGTTATTGTGCTCTTTGCTTTGTTTGCATAATTCAGCGACTGATGTTGCATGCTTAAACATGCTTGGGCATGCATGCCATTAGCACGTGGCAATCATCGTCACAATTTGGCATCGATTGAATTGATGATGCTCCCCCACCCCACAAACAGCTGCTTGCGGCCAGCTGAAAAGTATGCTTTGATTAATTATACTTTAACCCGAAATTTTTCCGCACAACTACAAATGCAAATTTCACCGTTATCGACTGTTGATGCATTTTTTTGTATTTGATTTTTTTGTTAATGCGGTTTTCAGTTGTTTTATACGATTTCACACAGAGTATTAAACGAATTAAATTCGTTTTGATTTTTTCTCACGTCTCCCGTTTACCCAGTCCACATGCTGAATTTCATGATATTCATTTGATTTAGATTTAATTTAGATGAACGCGCGCCGTGTTCACCGCACCGCACAGACTCCGACAATGAACTGGCAAAGTGTTTGGATGCCTCTACAGTTTAGTACTGAAATTCCGCGGCACACAGCTTCCGCTTCGTGTCGACACGCTCACTCTTTTGTGTAGAGTTTCGCAGGATGCTGGCGCTCTCTCGTGTGTGCACTTTCCAGCCCAAGTCCCCCAAACCCGAACAACAAACTCTACACTAATAACCACGGCTGCCACAATTGGCGTTTTTGCGCCAAAACTGGCTCTTTTTTAGTGAATTTGGCTAATAACATTCGCAATTATCTGTTAAGCCTTTGGAGCTGCTCTGTTAAAATGTGGAGCACGCTGTTAAAATAAAGCATGGGCGCGTTATTTAAATAAAAAAATTGATTTCAAAACAAATTTTAAGTTTGCTATGAAATTGTAATTAATAATAACATTACAAATATATAAAAATTTAAAAATTGTAAACACTTTGATGAATGCTGCCATATGTTCTAAAAATAATCTGTGGCGCCATCTATTACTCATTTTGTGAAATATAAATAAGCCACTCAAAAAGAGTAATACGGCAACACTGGCCAGCAAATACAAAACCAAATGGAGCTACAGCGAACGAAAAGAACGAACAAAACAACTAGAGCAACTGAACGAATATTTTTGAACTATCATATCGATGGATGATTTTAGTGATGTAAATTTGAGTGGCAAACATCGATGTTTGATGCTCATCGATGTTTTCAAAATGAAACATCGATGTTGGTTGATACATCGGGTCGAAACATCGATGTATGTTACTTAAGTGCTTAAAAACCAGTAATACACTTTGTAGTAGAGAAGATATAATCTTATTTGGTTAAATAATAGCAATCATATTTCATCTTAAAATACAGTTTGCTTTCAGTAGCAAGTTTGTAAAGTTTCAAATAGTTTTTATCTTAAAAGTATGCAGCACAAACTACAAGAAGGCTTTGTTGATGCAGAACTTTGAAAACATCATATGTAAGCCTTCTTGCAGCTATAGTCAATTTCTCTGACCACATTTTAACTCAAATTAACTCACTTAGGCATTGCAGAACACTGCTGTTAGAGCGGCGAAAAGAGCGTATTTCGCAAAGTGTCGGCAACCGATGTTTTGCAAAACATCGATGCATCGCCAAATGCTAACATCGCGATATAAATCGATTTCAACTACAAAAACATCGGTATATTAACATTCGAGAAACATTCGGCTGCCAGAAAACATCAGATGCAACTGAACGAAATGAACTACAATCAGGGATGATTTTGGGCGACTAGTTCAATCGAACTTATTCCGAACGACCTGGTACACAGACGTGCAGCGAACGTGAGCCGAACGGCAACCATCTTGTGTAAAATACCTACGAGACTGGAGAGGAGTTGGTGTAGGAATTAATTATTTCTGCGGCAATTTAAAAGTTAAAAATATAAAAAAAATAACAATGATTTCTGCTCGCTTGGCGTCGTCCGTCGCACGCAACTTGCCCAAGGCGGTAGGTATATTAATTAACTGTAAAAAGTAAAGAAAGTGCAAAAACAACGCGTTGAATAATTTTGCACATAGAAAAATGGAAAAACCAATTGGCTATAAATTCCAAGTTAACTTTAACTTTTACAACGTGTAGGATTACTTCCAATGGATAACGCTTTCACTGGACACATTTTCCAATTGCATTATTAGTGAAATATTGGCAAAATGTTCTGATTGTGTGTGTGTTACGCAATGCAGCGAACTGAAAATTACATAACTATGAGAATGTCACTTGTGCGGCATTAATTTGCCAACATTTGCAATTCTTAGGAACATATTTTAGTGAGTTTTGTTTCAAGTAAATTGTTTCAACTAGCAAAGGTTACATAATTTGTCAACTTGTCAACGGGGCTCAGCTGCGGTCGCCGTCGCTGCTGCTGCTCGCGCTGGCAGCGTTCCACTTTGAGGTTATGTGCGCGCGTGAAAATCTATGCTGCAAGTGATAAAAAGCGTAAAAAGCAAAGAAACTGGCAGAAAGTTGCAAGTAAACTTGTGTGCATTAAGTATTTGCAAGTGAAAAGCATAATTTTGTTGAATTTTGACAATTGTTCTGTCTGGCCGGCCTGCTTGCGGTTGCGCGCTGTGCGCCAGAACGAGATAGCAGCAGTGCCGCTCATGTGGTTATCCAATGCTTTCACACTGCTCCCTCTTGCACCCTTACATAAGTTGAATTGTTGGTCGAGCAAAAGAAAAAAAAAAAATTAAGGCTGTTCCTGAAACAAATTTAGGTTTTTTAAATAAGTTAAAGAAACTTAATTATTTTTGCAGTCCGAATTGATTTATAAGTCGTCAGCTGATTGGCAATAACTAAGAACAGCTGATTGCAGGAATACCCCTAATGAAATTCTACTCAACTTGTATCTTGTATCTTTTCTCAGGTTGCCTGCAAGGCTGCCTACCCAGCTGCCACTCTCGCTGCCCGTAAGTTCCATGTTGCCAGCACACAGCGCAGCGCGGAAATCTCCGATATTCTGGAGGAGAGAATCCGTGGTGTTGCGCCCAAGGCCGATTTGGAGGAGACTGGCCGTGTGCTGAGCATTGGTGATGGTATCGCTCGTGTCTATGGCCTGAACAACATCCAGGCCGATGAGATGGTGGAGTTCAGCTCGGGCCTCAAGGGCATGGCCCTCAATTTGGAGCCCGACAACGTCGGTGTCGTCGTCTTCGGTAACGATAAGCTGATCAAGCAGGATGATATTGTCAAGCGTACGGGCGCCATTGTCGATGTGCCCGTCGGTGATGAGCTGCTCGGCCGTGTCGTTGATGCTCTGGGCAATGCCATCGATGGCAAGGGTGCGATCAACACCAAGGATCGCTTCCGTGTCGGCATCAAGGCACCGGGCATCATTCCCCGTGTCTCTGTCCGCGAGCCCATGCAGACGGGCATCAAGGCTGTCGATTCCCTCGTGCCCATCGGTCGTGGTCAGCGTGAGTTGATCATCGGTGACAGACAGACTGGGTAAGATGAAGATTACTCTTAATATTTATTCAAATTCATAAATACAAATTGATTTCCCGCAGCAAAACTGCTCTGGCCATTGATACCATCATCAACCAGAAGCGTTTCAACGAGGGTCAGGATGAGTCCAAGAAACTGTACTGCATCTACGTTGCCATTGGCCAGAAGCGTTCCACTGTCGCCCAGATCCTCAAGCGTCTGACGGACTCTGGTGCCATGGGCTACACCATCATTGTCTCGGCCACCGCCTCCGATGCCGCGCCCCTGCAGTATTTGGCTCCCTACTCGGGCTGTGCCATGGGCGAGTACTTCCGCGACAAGGGCAAGCACGCCCTGATCATCTACGATGATTTGTCCAAGCAGGCTGTCGCCTACCGTCAAATGTCCCTGTTGCTGCGTCGTCCTCCAGGTCGTGAGGCCTATCCTGGCGATGTGTTCTATCTGCATTCGCGTCTGTTGGAGCGTGCCGCCAAGATGTCCCCAGCTATGGGCGGTGGCTCTTTGACCGCTCTGCCCGTGATTGAGACCCAGGCCGGTGATGTGTCCGCCTACATTCCAACCAATGTCATTTCGATCACGGACGGTCAGATCTTCTTGGAAACGGAGCTGTTCTACAAGGGTATTCGCCCCGCTATTAACGTCGGTCTCTCTGTCTCCCGTGTCGGTTCCGCTGCCCAGACCAAGGCCATGAAACAGGTGGCCGGTTCCATGAAACTGGAGTTGGCCCAGTACCGTGAGGTCGCTGCCTTTGCCCAGTTCGGTTCCGATTTGGATGCCGCCACCCAGCAGCTGTTGAACCGTGGTGTGCGCCTCACTGAGCTCCTCAAGCAGGGACAGTATGTGCCCATGGCCATTGAGGATCAGGTAAGATCATAAACATAATTAGATGAATGCCCTCAACTGTCATATATTTAAATCTCTCAGGTTGCCGTCATCTACTGCGGTGTGCGCGGTCATTTGGACAAGATGGATCCCGCCAAGATCACCAAGTTCGAGAAGGAGTTCTTGCAGCACATCAAGGCCACCGAACAGGGTCTCCTGGACACCATTGCCAAGGAGGGACAAATCGCGCCCGCTGTCGATGCCAAGCTGAAGGACATTGTCCAGAAGTTCATGTCCACCTTCCAGGGTTAAACAACAACAACAACAGCAAGGAAGAGCAGTTTATATCATAGATATCGAGGCAGATCCAAATCACCCAGCAATTAAATCAGTTAATGTCATAATTAAATAATGAAAAGCTGCCGAAAAAACTGCAACAACAACAACAACAAGAATAACAACCTAAAAGATAAGAAAATATAAACAAACACACAAAAAACATTATAAAAATTCAAGAACTCTGCGCATTCATGTTTTCCTTTTGCTGTGCAACGAATCTGCGTGTCGTCCTTGTGCCACACTAAATATGGGAGAGAGAGAGCAACGAGTGCAGGACGCACGTGGAGTCCTTGCAGCCAGGATCTACTTTGAATTTCAGCACTAGCCGAATTTGTCTGTTGCTCTAGCCTAAAAGATAAAACTATAATCAATATTTGTAATATTGTAAATCGAGAATAGTCGAAAAAAGTCACGTTTGTGGATGATTGTGAAACGATGAAAATAAAAACCGATAATAATTATACTCTGAAAACACTTTGGATATCTATGAGGGACAATTCATGAAAGGAAGAGGATAGTAGAGTAGATAAAGTATCTGTATCTATAAATATTACAGATATAGTTGTAGTACTGCTGGGAAGAATATCTAGTTTATAGATCTTGCCTAAAAGATACTTAATTATGCTCTTAAACGATGATGAACTTTGGATAAAAAAAAATTTCAACTGAATGGAATACAATTCTGTTTTTCAAGAAATCGTGTTAAAATCTTTCCAGCTGGATTCCTAAAAGAAAGAATTGACAAATTACCGATGATGAAGAGATTTTCTCAAATAATACTTACACATAGTCTGGAGCAGTGGTGGGCACGCACTGGCTCCGTCTGCTCCCAACTTTATGTCTGCCTATTCATCGTCGTGAAGTCGCACAAAAGGAAGACTCTGGACTATATTAACGATAGGTTCTCCAGCTAATTTTCCATATATTCAAGTGTGTTCCCAAAATCTCTAGACATTTTGACAACAATTGTTTTCATAGCAAACGAAACAAAATGTTTTTGAAATGTTAGAGTTTTCAGTCTTCAGACAGATATTTCGAATGCCATCAAGGAATTTCAAAACTTAACAAAATTACCAAATATTTAGGCCTGTTCCGGTATTCACTTTTTACTTTTTAGCATTTAGTGAAATGCATTTATTCAGTTTGAATTTGGACTTAGTGTTTGAAAATTATCGTTTTTCGCTTTATCGGACTTAAACTCATCAACTCAAAGTGATATCAATCCGCTGAATATAGCTGAAATGGTATTAGAGCAGGTTAAAGAAATTCAATTCCGACAAATCTTATCGAAAGTGAAATTCGGAACAGGCCTGATTGTATGCTTTTTGATTCAATTTAAATATAAATTTAATTTAATTCAAAAACTTTTAAAGTTCATGAAATTTCTCAATACATTTTTTTGCATTTCAAATCAAAATTAAAATTATAATTTTATTATTTAAAATACATATAGAAAATATTGTTTTACTCAATTTTAGGATAAGGTTTTTAACATTTGGTATACATATTTTTAAGTTTCTAAATTAGCAGCTTCTTCTGATATTTCCATGATCTCTAATCCTTGTCTACTCAAAATTTTCCATTTCAGATTTTTTCTGAGTAAACATTGTCCAAAATTTGTCTGGCCAATTACTAATTGAAATCCTGTCACAGGCAGACAGAGAGACAGACAGATAGGCAAACAGACAGACGGACGGACGGAATGTCCTTTCTTTAAATCTGTCTAAAGTCTCAGCTGATCCGCCTGATCAGCAGCTGTTTGTAGTTCCCATAGACGACAACGTCGTCCCTCTGCCCTGAATGACCTTCCAAACTCTCTCTCTCTCTCTCTCTCTATTTCCCTCAGCGGGTAACAGATCTATGGCAGCTACCTGACTCCTTCCAGTATTGGACGGTTGTTTCGTCTTCACGCTCTGCATATTCCGTTAACAGTCAAGCAGAAAAAGGCACAAGGCAGCCTAGAAGGAAACTCAATAACTGTGGAGAATACATACAGTTAGTCAAGTAATTGTTTTCACCAAATGCAAAACTCACAGATATTATTTTGGAAAAAACACTTAAATATTCTTTTTATTTTATTATATTAGTTTTTTCTTTCGTAGTTTTTATAAATTTAAAACAAATATGTTAATAAATTTCTGTGTCAAAACAATTATTTAACATACTGTACATAGCACACACACACTGACATGCATGGCAGGACTCTCAAAATCAGAACTTCCGCCGAGGGACCAAAAAGAAAAATCACTTTGATTTTCCATGGCGCAGACAACGTCACATACATACATACATACATAGGCGCTATTAAGTCTCTTTATGTGTTGCTGTTGCTGCTTTCTTTTTTATTGTTGCATTTGTTTGCTCGTAAAAGTGTCGAAATTAATGAGAGCCATAAAACCGTCAAACTTAAATTTCGAACAGGCGCACAGCAAAGACAGCAAGCTCATTTCCAGTCTTCCAGTTCAACTCGCAGTCGAGCTCTTGTTGTCAGCCAGCACACACACATACATACGCACACAGTCAGACAGCGCAGCTAAGCACATACATACATATTAACATATACAGACACGTGCGCGTGCAGACAGCGTCGACGGCGACGCGACGTCGAGCCAATGCTGACGGCGCAAGCAGCAAGAACAAAAATCTCATGCACACACACACATGTGTTGCTGGAATATAATTCATAAGGGAGGCAAAAACTGACCTGCGATCAAAGCAGCGCCAGCAAAGGCAACGTTTCAATGTTATTCCATTTCATTCCCTTTGTTTGATTTGTATGTGTGTATATCTGGGAGCTGATAAGGACTGCAGGCAGAAAGAGACCTCCTCATAGGGGTCGCAATTGCGTCTCGCCTTGTAATTAGTTGTTGCCTTCTTTTATTTTTTTTATGTGTTACGTTCCGGTTTTCAACTTGCACCGTGAGAAATTTAAGAAAAGAATAAATACAATATTTATTTGCAATGTTTATTAAACTGAGTTTTCGTCTTTTGATAAGTGTATGTATGTACACAAGTTTTAGATAATTTAATACATATATATATATAAAAAAGGTTACTTTAATACAAAGCACAATTTCCAAACTCAATTGCTTAAACTAAATACAAATATGCATAAAATAGCGTGTTATTTTTTGTTGTTTTTGTTTTTTGAATAATTGTTTTTGTTTGTTCTTAGAATAAAGATTTACTTAAATTAGTTAGAGGCAACGCCGATATGTTCAGCCAGCAAATGCGCTCGTTGCTCACCGTTTAAGCTCCTTGGTGCTCTCAGTGCTCAGTGTCTGTAGCTGTCTCTCTCTCTTGCACGCAGGACTTTAGTAAAAACACATTACATACATACATATAAATGACATATATGGCAGTAGTATATGGGGGAATGGGATGGCTAACTCAAGAGAGAGTATATGTATATTGGAATATAGGTATGGGTAGAGGGGGAGGGGCAAGGACTGCCTTTGTTGCTGATCGCCTTTAAAACGGCGACGACACAAATGCAAAACGTTCATTACATCATCATGATTATGATCATTATTACACACACAAGAACACGAAAAATTACACAAATTTTAAATATAGTAAACAAATTGAACTAAACTTGCAGTTAAAATTAAACGACAACTGCACAAGCTAATAATAATGAAAATATGTTGGGGAGTGAGGGGGGCGATTCGCGCTCTTCTACTTCTTGGAAATGCCCACAATGGAATCAATCAGCGGTGAACTCAGCTCCGAACGCAATGAAATCTTCTGAAACTTGTTCGCCTGATATTTAATATGTATGGATTTCAATTTCGCCGCAGGCGCCTCTCGCACCAACTTGGCGATTTGTCGTGTTATGGGACGCAAATGCTGCGCGGTATAGGTTGAATAATGTTCCAGTGTCGGTGTCCAGTGCTTGTCATTGAATCCGGTGGCAGCCCTGGCATTTCCATTGAGCAATTGCAGTGAGAGAAACAGCGAAGAGGCGGCAATCTGTGGAACATGGAAATTTATAGTGGGTAAAAAAATTGTTTTGGCAAAGCAAAAGAAATAAATGAACAAAAATTTAACATTTTAAAATAAAAATTCATCAAATTATTTTATATAATAAATGTTAAAAATATAAAATAATATTTTTTTAAACAGTACACAAAATGACGCGGCACCATGTTTGCTGGAAGGGAGACTCACCTCAGAGGGCCTATAACTGGCCAGATCGTAGTCCATGGCGGCCAGTTCCAGGAAGTACTTGGACATGGCATGATGGGCATCCTCGGCGCACGCCGCCTTCGAGTAGCGACGCAAGAAGTGAATGGGCAACGGACGCGACAGATTGTTGTCGATGGTCTTGAGGATCTGCAGTTCCATTAAGCGAATCTCCCGATCCGTGTACGTGTTGTCAGTGATGAAAACAAAGTCAGCCATGGCCGGGGGAAACAGCTCCTCGTATTTGGTGGCTATAAACAGAGCTGTCACGCCCACCAGCTGCAAATGTTTGCGCCTTGTGTTCTTCACCACCTGCAGATAGCGATCGATAATGGCCACGGCCAAGTGGAAGGTTTCGGCCACCAAATGGAACTGCATGTGGACCTCGTTGATCCAATCGATGAGCACGGCGCGCATGCGACTGGAAACTTCCAGTTGATTGGCCAAATGATCCACATGAATGGGCTGCTGTATTTCCAGATCATACAGATAATCGTAGATATCGTTGACATATTCCGAGACCAGGATTAGATTCTCCTTATCATCAGCATCGATATCTTCAATTTCGGCGTTCAGTCGTTGACTGCTAAGAGCCACTGTTGTTGCTGGCAATGGAGCCGTTGCTCGCAATTTGCCGGGCGACAAAAGTGGCTCCTTCTTGACCAATGCTTCTCTTTTGACCACCACAGCCGTAGGGGGTTTAATCTCCTTTTTGGCCACAGGTTGCTGCTGCTGTGCAGCTGGCACATTGGCCTTGGCCAATGCAGCTCTCAACTTGGTCAAGGATTTGCGCGCCAAGTTGCTGTCCTCACGTCGCAATGTGTTCATCTTTTCATCCGAAACAGATTTCTGCTTGGCAGCAGCTGCAACTGCAAAGTTCATGTAAAAGTTCAAGTAAATTCATGTGCTTTGGGCAGGGGTAAATTAATATGCTCTCTACTTACGCTTTCCAGTTGCATTCACTTTCGCATTGGCCGCTGCTGCTGCTGCGCGTCCCGCCACCGTCGGCAAATTGCGACTGCCGCCGACAGCGACATTTGTGCGCATCGACTGCGAACGCAGCAGAGGCGCTGCTGTTGTTGTTGTCGACTTGACGGCAGCCGCATTGGAGTTGTTGACAGCCAACGGCTGTTTCTTCCAGTGTGTGTCCACACGTGCTTTTACATCTTTCAGTCTGCAAAATGCAATATGAAGAAATTAGCTCACAGTGCGTCAAGTCAATGTTTTGACAAATAGCAAAATTTACATATTTGACAGTAAAGAAAAGAAAACATAAAATTAATTACACTTAGTCAAGTAATTGTTTTGTTAACGAAAAGAGAAATTCACTAAATATATATAAATGCACAATAAAATAAATTTAATAAATTAAATTTACTTGCAAAAAGAAATTATGTAACTTTTGTTCCTGGTCAACATATTTACTTGGCATACTGTATGCACCTCACTTATCACTTACTCTTTTTGCGCCACATCCTTAGTGGTAATGTTACGGTTTAATCCACGATTCTGTATATCACCTAAAGCGGCGCGTTTTGTAACTGCCTCGTTTGCAGGCACTGTCATTTTCTTTACTTGATTATATTTCTCCGTAGCATTCTGGAAAATAAAAGGTAACCGTATATTATTAGGGGTCAATGTCTAGGCGGCCATTTTGAATGCAACGCATCACATTTTAGTTAGGATGTGTATAAAGAGGAATGCAATTAGCGGTACAAGTACCGCAACAATATTGTCAAATGTCAGAAAAAGGCGCCAACTTTATTTACCGCTGCTGCTGCAGCAGCAGCAACAACAACGCTAGACAAAACGGCATTTCTTTTCGCCTTCTCCTTTGTGCAAATACCGCTGCTAACGCCGCAATGGCGGCTGCGCCTGCGTCGACGCCGCTGCCAGCGCATTGCGTTAGTTTTGCGGCTGCATATGAAAAAAATTAATTAAAAAGAGTTCTTACCTCATCTGTGAGCATTTTCATTGCTGCTGTACCCAACATGTTGATTGTTTTATATTTTTTTTTTATTTAACTAAATATATTAAACACAATTTGTTTTTGCACTGAGCGCGTCTTTTTATTTTCTAATAAAAACGCAAATTTTCTGAATGTTTATTTCCTTTTCTCCTTTATATAATTTACTACTACTGTTTTGTAGCTTGTTTTAAATTGCACAAATATAATTTACAATTGTATTACTTTTTCAACGATTGCTACAATAATTAAAATTTTTATTTTTGAGAGAGTCTTTCGAGCTCGGCGCACGATGCGAACGCAAAACGCTGCCGTTTGGATTTGAAAAGCACGCCAAGTGCCGAAAAATAGAGTTGGGTCGTTTAGTTCTGAAAAAGTTCAAATGAACGGGTCATTAAAATGAACTAATGAACTTATTCAGACAATCATGAACTAAATCGCTCGCATTGGCTACATTTTGAATAAAAATAAGCTAAAAATAAAAATTATATACTGAAGAACAAGCTACATATATCCAAATGCAAGAAGACAAACAAAATCATTAGCTTTTAATTTAAATTAAATTAGTTAGCAAATCATAGATTTCTTAATATTCTTCCTCACTTAAATATTTATCTATATTTGAACTTTTTAAGTTGTAGTTATAGAATTAAAAAAAAATATAATTACAATTTTTGATTTCAACTCATCAATTAAATCATCGTGAACCATTTAAAACTTATTGCTAGAATATGCCATATGAACTTTTAAATATGCTATAAGATATTTGCAAATTTTAAACATGCTAGATCTAGCCTGAAATAAGCTTATCTGGCAACACTGCAATCAACCCTGCGTGATAGCAATTAGCTTTTGTTTGCTGTAAAAGTGCTGCCCATCAACATTTTTAAATTAACCGTTAACTGTTTTGAACTTTGAAATGAAAATGTTGAACGTTGAAATTGGTTGGTTGTGTGATCTATCATTGTCTCCTTCACTGATTGCATCAATTAAAAGTTGATCACTTCAATTGGCCTGTAGTGGCGTCTGTTGCATCTTCATGGAAAATGTACTTTAACAATTTTGCATTTGCATTGCTGATTTAAGATTTCCTTCAAGATTTTCTTGTCTTTCTTATTGTTGTTGCTACTTCAAACTGAACGGAAATGCAACATAATTCTTGGTTTGTTTTTTACTCGACTGTGATGATCAGTGTCAAGTTTTCGTCTGGGCCGGCTGCCCCATCATTTTCAGGTACTTGACCATAAAACAACAACAACAACAACAACTACTACTACAACAACAACAACAGCATACGGTTCTGCAGTTTTTGCTAATTTTTCGGCTGCTTTACTTAACGGTGGCGTTCTATTGTTTCGTTCCGCCCGACTTTGGCTCATTAGCATATTTTTTTTTTTAGCTCCATCTCCAACTTTAGACCCCAATCCCCTATCCCCTCTCCCTCACACTGTGCTCACGAGCAATGCTTCTATCTCTGTCTTGCAGTGCTGCCCAGTTTCCTGTATTTTGGCATTGCAAACAGCGCTGCTATTTTAGCTATTAAGTAGCTAGAAAGTTAAAAGCAAGACTGCATATTTATGTGGTTTATTTTATTAGTTAAAATAAGATTTTAGGTTCCCATATTTATATAGTTACAATTTAAATCAATTTATATTAAGTGAACGTTAAATAAATAAATAAAACTGATTAAAATATAACCTTTATATCAATAATTATACCCTGTGCCAAATGAAAATGGTCAAAAAGGGTATATTAAATTTGTGGGAAAATAAAGTCTTAGTACGAAAAACTTTTTAGTTGTTTGATATATCTTAACCACATTCACAGAATATGCATACAGGATGGTTTCATACATCCTCACCAAATTTGGTTGAAATCGGACTACTATATCATACAGAAAATTCGAGTGGCGCTAAATATTTATGTTTTATATGCTTACATACATTTTACTTATTCTATTATAACCAATATTATATTTTATGTAGACTGACACAGGGTATCTTACAGTCTAGCAAACTCGACTGCAGCCGTGCCCACCTGTTTTTATTAATTTATAGTTATTTTTCATGTCATGTTTCTTTACTATACTTGTTGCTAGCCAGTTTTCCTTTTTATAAATTCAGCTATTTTAAAGCTGTTAAAATTCTGCCAGCACTGCTATCTCTGTCGCTGCAGAAGCCGACGGCATTTTGGCGTCGATCGTGTTTCCCGTCGGCTTGAATAAAGTTTTCCGCAGTCGTGATTTTTCGTCATTCGCGAATGTGGAGCTGCCGTTGAAAGATCATTTGGGAAACTCGCGCGCGCTTCTGATTTGAAAGAAATAAATGAAAAGAACTTTAAAAAATTCTCCGATTTTTGGATGCGTTAAATTAAGCCAGAGCATTTGGATAAATCGATTGGATTGACCTCGAAATAATGTGTAACTGAAACGGTCAGCGCACAGTGCTTATTTATTTATGTGCTCGTATTTTTTGGCTAAAGTGTAATAAAAATCATAAATCGTTATGGTTGAGAGCGCTTTTTGATTTCGGCGTTTAAATAAATATAAATGCGTATAATTATGAAAACAAAAGCAAGCATACAGAACAACAGAATATTTGTTTAATGGTGCCTTTACACTAGTTGACAAGCTTGTCAATTTCATCTCAGTGGGCTGTGCTTTTTACCAAGTCAACACATTTTTGCTTAGAGTTGACCACCGTTTACACTAGAGTTGATTAAGTTGCCATCAAAATTTTCAGCCTACTGAGATGAAATTGACCAGCTTGTCAACTAGTGTAAATGCCCCTTAAGAGTGTTTATAAATTTTTTTTAATAATTTTCCTTTCTCAATTGCTGCTCGTTGATTTTGATTGGTTTGAAGTGGACTGGCGCCCACTGTTATCTGTAAGGGAAGTGCCAAGTGACAAGTGCTGCCAATTGATAGTGTAATTGAACTCAAGCAACGAACTTGATACTTTAATCGATAACGATAACACAAAGAACTTAAGCAACAAACTTGTGTTTTAAATCAAATTTAAAAAATTGTTATATTAAAACTAAAAAAATTGGTGCAATTGAAAAACTAAAGCAAATGAACAACAACTACAACAAATGCAGCAATTAATTAGTGCATAAACAGTTAAATTAACTGCCGTAAAAGTTTTGCAGCCGTTGCGCTTGCGCCGACTGCGACTGCGACGTCGCTGCGTGCATTCACTTTTCTCTCTGGGCTGTTGATTCTGCTGCAATCAAAAAAAAAAAAAAAACAAAACAAGTGAAATACAAACATTTACTTTGTTGCAGAAAATGTAAGACAAGTAAAAATTACAACATAAAAAAAAACAAAAAACACATAAATATATTTGGCAATAAATGCAACAACAATAAAACAATAGCTACAAATGTAAATAGTTATTAGCTTACATCGCTTAATTGTTGTCAACATCAAAACGCGTCGTTATGTCTGCGTCTGCGTCAACGTCTGCAGCTAATCAGCGTCAGCTTCAGTCGCTGTCGCCATCTCAGTCGCCGTCGCCGTCGCTGCGTTATCGTCTTCATCAGCGTCAACGTTTGTGCTTAATTGTTTTGGCTGCCTTGTGGCTGGACGTCACTGTAGCTGCTGCTGCCAAAGTCGACAGCGACGTCAACGCCGACGCCAACGCAGTTCATATTGAGCTGCGACGCAGGAGAAGCGTCAGCTGGAATGGCATTGAGGTAAATTCAAGATTGATATTTGATTGCAATTGAAAATGCATTTATTAATGGCATTTGTCACATGGCCAAACGACACTTCAATATTTCATTGTTTTGCCCGATTTGCGATTAATGTCATTTGATATCATTCTTTCGATTTGCCATTTGTAGCCTAATAAAACAAAAATCTACAAAAATCAAAACAAATAATAAAATAAAATTTATTGGCTTGCTGATTTTACACAATTTTATTTTAGTATTAATAAAAACAAAAATCGTTTTAAACTAAAATTTTAAATTGTTTTTATACCAACGGGTGTAGGTCGTGGATCGTGGTTCAAATCTCGGGTCTGGTCTTTGCAGATGATTTTTAATTAATTTATATTTTTCGTTTATTTGAATTGTCTGTCTAATGCTAGAAACATGCGCTCGTGCGCAAGGGGTCGTGGGTTCAATTCCCGATTTGGTCAACGCATTTTTTTCGTTTTTAAAAATATTTTTACTTTAAAAAAATGTTTCAAATTTAAATATACCGTGCAAATTGGTTTAAATCGCTCATTTATATCATATATGAATGTAGCTGCCACAGAAACGATAGGTCGATAATTAAGGATTGCATGGGCATCAAATCTTCGGCGTGCCGAGGCCTAGGCCCAGGGTATATTACTGTCGAGTTCACTCAACTGTTCCGCTTGTTTACTTTAATTTTTATAATTTTAATTAAAATGGTGTTTAAATTATGATAACAAGACAAATGGTCTTAAAATTAATACATTTCTCAAATAACTAAGAAATTGCGTTCAAAAATTCAAAAAACATTTTCTTCAGTGTAACTTTTTGTAAACTTCATTAAATTAGTTAAAATATCTGTACGATATAGAAGTCCGATTTAAAAAAAATTTTTTTCGGAGAAATATCTTAAGATATCTTAGAAAGAAACAATAAAGTTAAAAAACATCTAAAAAGTCAGTCTTGAATTTAATGACATATCGTATAAGAAATAATAACAATTATCAGGTGATTTTGAGTGTAATCAGGTGATTCAGTCCTAATTTAAGGCCGAATCAAAACTGCAGCGTGCACATAAAAAGCAAAACGCGTGATTCATTCAGAAGTGTCAGCATAATTTATAAAACATTCATATTTACATACGAGTATACATATGTATATGGGTTTTAGGGCGCAATGGGCGTGGCGGTGAACTAATTTCAGCAAGTGCAACGCGAGACGTTGAATGACCCCGTCCGTCCGTCCGTCCGTCCGCCTCGATATATTCATATTCTCATTCGTAATTGGATGCCCACAAAAATTATTAAATAGCTGCTTAAGCACGACAACAACAACAACGACAACATAAAAAATATACATCATGTCAAATTACATGTGCTGATCACAAATATTTCATGGCCCGCGGGCGTCCAAGCGTCTCCTTCTCCGTCTCCAGGAATGTCCCAGCTGTCCCAGCTATCCCAGCTGGCCAAACCACTGACGAGGGCCGTTTCATGAGAATCCCGCTGCCTCGAATTTCCCTTTTTTTGGACAGCTCATTTGATTTGAAAATTAGCATACCATCATTAATCATCTGTATACACTTAGCATTTTTATTTTTATAAAATTCATGCACAATCTTGGAAAATATTGTTAAGGATTGATCATAGAGTATTTTTACATTTAAATCGCTTTAAATTTTTATTAATTTTTATAAGTTTTGTTCTCAAGACCAGCGGTGGGCACGCATAAGCTCCGGGAGCTAGCGGCCCCATTGGTTTCTAATAGGGTTGTTGTTGTTGATGACAATGTCTGAAAATAAAATAAGTTTTATGATTTTTACTCAAAAAACTTATTTTTCTGAACTTGAAACATTTCATTTTTATCAATTTCTATATTTTAAAATGATTTATTTGTATGTTTTTTGTAACTCTTTACAGTTTTACATTTAAAAAAAGTTTTTTCTTATCTAAAAATGTGTTTTTCTAAATTTCATTTTCGCACAAATTCTGAACTATAAATTAGTTTAGTTGAAATTTTTCTACAAGATAATATTTTTGTGAGTATTTAAACTTTTCATGATTTCATCTTAAGCTAATTTCTAAAATATTTTTTACTCTTTACAGTTTTACATTCAAAAATAGTATTTTCTTTTCTAATAATGTGTTTTTTCTGAATTTCAAAATATCAAAATTTAATTTTCGGATAAATTCTGAACTATAAATTAGTTTAGTTGGAATTTTTCTACAAGATAATATTTTTTCTGAGTATTTAAACTTTTCATGATTTCATCTTAAGCTAATTTCTGCATTGAAATATAGTTTATTTGGAATTCTTCTCCAAGAAACGTTAAACAAATATTAAAACTGTTTCGAAAATTGATCAAAACTAACAAATTTCCCTTCGTCAGCAGCTGGTGCTTTTAATTTTGTTTACCTGGTGTGCGAAATTTTCTGGTGAACGCGTCGCGGGCATTCTGCAAGTTATTGACCCAAGTTGTAAATTAGTTGGATAGCTCCATAAGTACGAGTATTACAAACTACAAAAAGGGGGTCTCAGTTGAGAACCTTTTTTTTAGCTTTGCTTTTGTAGAGTCTTGGTTCCGCCTTGGGTTTGTCGAAAGAGATTTTCGCTGCCTGTTGGACTCGTAATTTGCTTTTTTTTAGTTGTTTGTCGACCATTTACTGTGACTTCATTTTCAACTTCAACTGTTTGTTGTTTAGTTTTTCCTCTTTTTGGTTGTTTTTTTTGCCCATTTTATCCACGGGTCACGCAAAATTTCATCACATAATCAGCCGGCGGGCGATTACAGAGCCCGGAGTTGTGTGGATGGGTTACAATCGAGTACGAATACGAATACGAATACGAGTATGAGTGTGAGTGCGAGTACGAGTTTAACAAATGTTGATGCAGTCAGTTTCCACTTCCATTTCCACTCTTGTTTTTGCGCTTTTCCGGCACTCGTCGTTTGTTGATGGACCACGGCCTTTTTATGCTGTTGCCCTTGCTGCCAATTAGTGTCGTTTTATTGAACATTGTTTGAATGCACTCACGCAAAGGCAACGAGTGTCGATGAATGAATGAATGAATGGATGATTGTTCGAATGTGTCGATTGTTTTTAGTTTTTAGCTCCATGTTAATAATAGTTAGATTGAGGTGATTGAATTAAACGTGGACAGCCAAGACGACATTGAGCTGTTATCGATTACACGTCGATTAGTTATCGATAAGTTATCACATGCTTTTAAAATCGATAATATGTCTATTAGCGCATTATCTTAAAAAATATTGCTTATCGATTAGTTATCAATTTATTCAAAGACGTATTGTACCTTAAGTAGATATACAAATTATGTTAGAACAAGTCAGACTTACTGCTTTTGCCAATAATTGCTAAGATTTTATGCTTATCGATTTATTAGTTATCGAGCTATCGATTAATTCAAAATTGTATATATCTTTTAATATTATGTGGCATTAATTCAAGCCTGTAAAGACATAAAGCATTTGCTGAAGATATAATGTTTATCGATAACTTATCGAATAATTATCGACTGGTTAGCAGCATTGTTTCAGCTTCAACACTTATGGTAAACATTAAGTTGTTATAATTTAATAAAAAAATGAAGTTTATTTGTTATCGATAACTAATCGATAACTAAACAATTAGACTAAGTACTGCCTATATAATTTACCTCTTCAATGCTGGGAATACTTTCAGCTGCCACGCCCCATTTTGGCAACATTGTTGTTGTTTACCAACTGATTACCCACAGCAATTTGTGCAACACTTTCGGTAGATAATTCAGGGGTTGTGGTGTTGGACGAGGGGGGCGGGGAAACTGACCGCCCAGTTTGAGCCCAGTGAATCGCGCTCTTCACGCTCCGTTGCCACTCCAAATGTAACAACAAATTAAATTAAATAATAGCACAAAACGGGCACACGCACAAACGGAAGAAGAAGAGCAAGCTGACCGATATACATATATACAATTCTGATATCCGATATGCAATTCCGATATCCGATACGCGTTATGCGTTTGCTGCAGCTGCAGCTGACAACGGTCATTTCCCATTTCCCTCGACTTTATTAAAAAAAAAAACAAAAACTTTAATGGGAATTTTCCTCAACTAATTTTCTATTGTTGCGTGCAGTGAAAGTGTTTATTTTGGTTTTTGGCATTTGGTTTCTGGCTTCAAAGTGAACCCTTTTAGGCCATCAACATCATCATGGCTCCGGTCTCTTTTCCCCTCCCCTCCCCACTTCTCTTTTTCTGCTCTTTTTACGCTTTGCTGAACTGCGCTTCTTATGCATATAAAAAACTACAACTACTCGCATTTAAAAGATCTCTCGTTTCCCTTTCTCTTTAACATCTTGCAGCTGGACGAGAACGCGTTGCTGGAACACCTGGCCAGCCATGAACGTGCTCTGATCTTTGGCACAGCGACAGGTAAGAATCTTGTGCTCAGCACTCAGCCGATCGGAAAGATTAACAAAGCTAACAACGCCCACTAATATTGCTACTTTTACTACGACTATGACTGCCATAAATGCTACTTTAAGTGCTATTACAACTACTCTTTTTATATAACTTTAAACTCTACTTCTACTACTATTATTACTACTATTGCTACTTTTACTACGACTATGACTGCCATAAATGCTACTTTAAGTGCTATTACAACTACTCTTTTTATATAGCTTTAAACTCTACTTCTACTACTATTACTACTACCAATATTACCACAATTTTACAAAATCTTCGAATTATCATAACTTAGTTAACTTTAAACTCTTCTTTTACTACTATTACTACTACTAAAATTACTACAGTTTTTCAAAATCTACGAATTCTCATAACTTAGCTAAAATTAAACCGACTTTCAAGCGGTTTGACTATGGTTTCGACCATGATTTAGCCTCTAAATTCGTTTTACATCCAAATTTTATTAATTTGAAAAATCTATTTATTTTTTCGAAAATTTTCAATAATTTGCATTAAATTTTTTTCGAAAAATTTTAACACTCATAACTTTGTCAAAACTAAACCGATTATCAAGCGGAATGTCATTTTAATGTCAAATTTTATTCAATCTACTACGCTTTTTTTCAAAATCTTTAAATTTCTCACAACTTTGTTAAAAATTCACGGATTTTCAAGCGGAAAGCCATTTTGAACATGGTTTGACCTTTAAATTAATACTGCATTCAAGTTTGTCAATTCAAAAATCGTAAAAAGTTGTTCGACATTTTCAACTATTACTATTTTTTCTACCTCTAATACTACTACTACTAGTACTACAATTATTTATTGTTATACTTTTACTACTACTATTTCTAAAAAATTTTTTACCTGTAATACTAATAATGCTACTACAAATAATTTTTGTTCTACTTTTACTAATACTATATCTAAAATTTTTTGTACTCTCTGTATTACCACTACTATTTCTGGGGCAACACTTTCTATATCTACAACTATTACTTCTACTAATACTAAATGCTATTAAAATGTGCCTAAGTTTACGTTTACTACTATTTCTACTACTATATTGATTTAGTACTAATACTTTTTTTGCTTGGAGGTAGAAAGCCTTTCAATTTTGGGGGCAATGTCAATAGCTGAGAGGCAACTGCAACATGTTATTAACAGAATGAGAAATGATCGGAGAGGAAATAATGACGTATCCACAGTTGGTGTCGGGGGCGGCTGGCAATCAAAAAGGGGGCATGGCATCAATTGGGGCATGTTAATGTTAATGTGCGCAATTATTATTGGTTCGAGGAATGCGCGTTTCGGCATTTGTTATTGGTCCAATGGTTTATTTACCTTGTATTTTGCAGTGCCCGAATTCAAATTGGTTCATTTGGCGCGAAGCAGTGCACAGCAGGAGCAGGAGAGGAGGCGAAGGAGGCAGCGAGAGGGGGGCAGGGAGAGGGGGCGTCGCAGTGCGGAGCAAGGTAAGTATTTTTTGTTGTTGTTGTTGCTGGTATTCAATGCACATGCCACACATGCCACTTGCCGGCTCGTGCTGCTCCAGTTGCTGCCACAGTCGGACATAATGATGATGCGAATTGTTTAATTAATTCCGATTTCAATTGAAATTTAAATGCATTTAGCAGGCACTGTGGAGGCAGAGCTGCAACTGCAACTGCAACAGCCGCAGCAGCTAATCGACGACTCGTTCATCTTCATTCGACGCACCGCGAACAACACGCAATTCGTGGAGCATTCGCCGCAGTTGCTGCAACGCCTCGAGCGCTGCTTCTACCGAAGTCCATTAGCGGCCCTCGATTTGTGCGATGAGCACAGTGCGGTGAGTACAAATTATGGATACAAAACTATTAAACGATTCATCGATTTAATCATGTTCAATTAGGGGGCTACCAAGAAATTTGGAGATTGTTTTACAACAAAATTATTGCTGATTTAATGTTATCAATTCAAATTAGGGCAACCAGCAAATTTTACAGCTTTTTGTACAAAAATTTATAATTATTTAATACGTAGTAGATTTAACGATATTATCAACAGTCAAGGAACTTTCAATAATAATTTGATCACAAGAAAGTTACAAGTAAAAAGATAAGTTTCCATATTTTTGAGTAACATTAGGAACAAAAAAGGAAATAATATAAAATGTTTGGTTTATTTTGACAGAAAAGATAAAAATGAAATTATCAGGGGTGCCACAGAAATCACTTTCGCTTGAATTTCACTTGAATTTGTTTCAAATTTAAGTGAAATTTAAGCGAAAGCGATTTCTGTGGCACCCCTGTATGATTAATTTCGTATACAATCGCTCTATCAATATCAGGGACCGCAAATAAGAGCTATGAGAAACTGGATAAACTTTTATTTTTAATTATTATTTAAAAATTGTAGAATAAAAGTTATTTTTCAATTATTACTATAAAAATTAGAAATAAAAGTTGTTTTTCAATTCTTGTAATAAAAATTGAAAATAAAAATTATTTTTAAATTTTTATTTTAGCAATCGAAAATAAAAAAAATGTTTTTCAATTTTTATTATAAAAATTAAAAATTAGAATTATTCTTCAATTTTTATTATAAAAGTTGAAAAATAAAAATTGAATGCAAATGTCTTTTAAACCAGAAGGTGTATAAAAATTGAAAATCAATTTTTATTTTAAATTTTTATAATAAAAATTAAAAAATAGCTTTTATTTTCAATTGCTAAAATAAAAATTGAAAATAAGAGTTAAATTATTATTTTTAAATACAAAATGAAATTTAATGATTATTTTATAATTTTTTTTATTTAGATCGAAAAATAAAAGTTTCCACTTAATTTTTTTGATAAAAATCAACAAAAAACTTTTAGTAAATAATTTATATATTAAAAATTATAATCGTAACGGTCCCTGATCAATATTATTGAGTAAAATTAGGGGTAAGCATGAAATCAGTAGGGTGTCTTACACAAAATTTATTTTGATTGATTAGCTAGCAAAATATATTTTTAAATTCTAAATGAATTAAATTAAACGATTATTTATACCTAGGTATCGAAAGGATGTATAAAAATAAATAAATCAATTGTTTGTACAGAGCTATCAAAAAGATGCTTACTAATAAATTAATTTTATTAGTTAAAACAAATTGTTAATGAATATTTGACAAACACTTATATTCGGGGATGCCACAGAAATCGCTTTCGCTTGAATTTCACTGAATTTTCATACAAATTTAAGTAAAATTCAAGCGAAAGCGATTTCTGTGGCACCCCAGATCAATAGAACTGAAATGAATATTAAGGTTTTAAAACTTTTATTTCAACGGCCACTCAAAACCTTTTCTAAAATCTTAAAACGTGACTAAATTTCGAAAATTAGGAAATTAGGAATTAGGAAAATATTAGAAACTAATAAAACTTAAAAAAATTGTCATTATAAAATATAAAAATCTATCCAAAGCTTGCAACAAATTTGAGCTAAAAAGTAGAAACAGTAATTATGAAAAAGTTGTCAACACATTGTGTACTTTTTGCAGCGAGGGGTGTTCCAACAGAATGCGAGCAACTTTGTCATTCATCCGCTGCCGGCGCGTTTTGGGCCAGCAGCTCATGTGCTTTACCAGGCGCGTTTAGATAACAGCCAAAGTCAAAGCAACAACAACAACAACAACAACAATGAGACAATACCGTTAGACAGTCAGCTGCAGTTTGAGCCCGATGCGGCGGAATTCAACGAACCGAGACAACAACAACAACATGAAGAAGATGAGACTCATCAACGCCAACATCTGCATCGCAAATTGCAATCACAGCTGCGACTGCGCTATCATCCGCGTCATCATCATCAACATCATCAACATCAACATCATCATCATCATCATCATAATCATCATGGCAATGGCATTCCCAGCGGTTCACAGCGTTTACGTCGTCATATTGGCGGCAACATGTCGCCGTCGCCGCCGCCACGTCGCTGGCCGGTGCCACATGAGCTGCACATTGAGACGGCAATTTTTGTGGACAGCGATTTGTATCGCCACATGGAAAAGAACTTTCCCAAGGATACCGAAAGCCATCTGACCCGCTTCGTTTTGGCCATGTTCAATGGCGTGCAGCTGCTGTACCATCATCCCACTCTGGGCAGACGCATCAATTTTGTGCTCAAGCGTTTGGAAATCTTTCACAAGGATCCGCCCGAACTTAGACGCTCCAGCGATATTGACACCTATTTGAGTAACTTTTGCTTGTGGCAAAAGAGCTTGAATCCCGCCTCGGATGCGGATACTTTGCACTATGATCACGCTGTCATCCTCACGGGCCTGGATCTCTATGTGATTGGCAAGAATGGCAAGGTCATCAGCCAGGTGGTTGGCCTGGCGCCAGTTGCCGGCATGTGCACGTCCACCTCCTCCTGCACCATCAACGAGGGCAAACACTTTGAGAGCGTCTTTGTCGTCGCCCATGAGATTGGACACAAGTAAGTAATTTTCAATAAATTTATTTCTTTATTCGATTTTTCAGTTTTGAAATTCACATCGTTTTGTTGGCAACTGTGGAAAATTTAAAATAATTTTAATAGTTTAAGATCATTCCCTCAATAGCCAATAAAGTTGCTTTTTAAAAAATTTAATCTTATGATTATTTTTAATATATTCATAGTTTCGTGTTCCATTTTCAGCGCTTCATTTTCATTGTATGTTTCATTTTCATAATTCCATTTCCATTTCTCACTTTCGTTTCTACAAAATTCTGAAATTATAATCACTCTCGCATATCTATTACTTCATGTTCTATTTCGAATGTTCCTGTTTTATTCCATTCCATTTTTGGTTAATTTATTTGTAAAATATGATATAAATTGCAATCTAACTGCTATGCGTTTCATTATCATCGTTCCTGTACCAACTCATCAATAGTGATTCTTTTATGTTAAATTATATTTGTTCCATTCCGATGTTTCAGTTTTATGTGACTTCATAAAGTTAAAATATATTTGTTCACCTTCAACTGTTTCGCGTTTCACTTTTATCGTTCCTGTTCCACCTCGTAATTCTCATTGTTGCTATTTAATATTAACCAATAGTGATTTTATTATTTTAAATTATATTTGTTCCATTTCATCTGCTCCACATTTTATTTCTATCGTTACCTGTTCCATTCCACTGTTTCATTTTGTTGCGTTTAAATGTTAATAAGTAATTTCATCGGTTCATATTATTTTTTGATTCATTCCAAGTGTTTCGCGGTCCATTACCATCGTTTCTTGTACCATTTCTCTTGTTCGAGCTGTACTTTTACATTTTTAGCCAAAGCCTTTTCAATGTTTCATTCCATATTCCCATTTTTATCGTTATTTCTCTTGTTACAGCTGTACTTTTACATTTTTAACTGTACTATTTTCAATGTTTCATTCCATATTCCCATTTCAATCGTTATTTCTCGTGTTCCAGCTGTACTTTTACATTTTTAACTGTAGCTTTTTCAATGTTTCATTCCATGTTCCCATTTCAATTGTTATTTCTCGTGCTCCAGCTGTACTTTTATATTTTTAACTGTTCTATTTTCAATGTTTCATTCCATATTCCCATTGCAATCGTTATCCCTGCAGCTTGGGCATGCGACATGATACAGTTGATAACAGCTGCGATCCCAGCTTGCACATAATGTCGCCCACTTTGGGCAGCGGCAAGATCACGTGGTCCAAATGCTCGCGCACCTACTTGGAGGAGTTTCTGTCGTAAGTAAACACAATTACACTTTAAAAAAACTGAATTAATTTGCATTCTCTGGTGTAGTTTAAGCCAGGCGGAGTGTCTCTTCGATCGCGGACAGTTCAAGGCGCACTTGGATCACTCGGCGGAGGGTTTGTTGCCGGGCGAACGCTTCAATGCCAATCAGCAGTGTATGCTCAAGTACGGACAGAGCTCGGTGCGGGCCAATAGCCAGAGCAAGCTGGAGATCTGTCACGACCTGCACTGCCAGCGGGAACGATACACGTGGACATCGCATCCGGCACTGGAGGGCACCGAATGTGGCGATAACATGGTAAACCAAATCAAATACTCTTTTTGGTTTGTCAGGCATGGAAAATAAAGTTTATAAGTTGTAAAAAATATCTTCAGTGAAAATATTATGTAGATTTTTGGATGAAGCTTTTTGAAAACGGAATTGACTTTCTTTTTCCATTTGTCTGATAAAAACTTTATTTATTTTTCTTGATCCACTTTAATTTTTTTTTTTTTTTTTTTCGTAAAAAATTGGTATATTTTATTTAAACAAGTTTTCTGCTACCTTTAGTGGCAACTTAAATCCACTTTAAGCAATAAGATAAATATATGTGTTTTTTATTTTTATTTTTTTTTTTAAATTTATACATAAAGAGTTATTAGATTTTTAGATACAAATTTAAATTGAAATCAATATTTTATACTTTTGTATGACGATAAGAAATTGACGAAAAATTATACAGGGGTGGTCAGAAGTATTTACACAACACTTAATGTTATATCTACTCATAATTTGAGCTTCATGTTAATTTTGGTTATAATCGAAAGGTCATTTGAAAAAGTGGTTTGAAAATGTCATAGCTTTAATTTTTTAAATGAAAATGTAAAAATAAAGTTATTTAAAAAAAATACCAATAATTTACCAAATTGCGAATATTGTTTAAATTTATTGGCAATTTGAGTATTTTAACTCAATTTTAATTTTTGAATTTTTCGATACAAATTTAAATGAAGTTAACAGTTTATTATTGATCTAAATATTCTTAATTGACAAATGTTTTAATTATTAATAATAGATTTGATTTAATTTGCTAAAACTCTGCAGGTATTCTTCTTTTTATAATATTTCACAATTAATTTTTATTTTTTGAGTTTTCGATACAAATTTAAATTAAGTTCACAGTTCATTATTGTTTGTTATTGATCTAAATGTTCTTTATTGATTAATGTTTTAATTATTAAACATAGTTACAATTTAATTTGCTAAAAATCATCAAATATGTATATTTCTTTTTAAAGTATTTTACAATTAATATTTTTTTGAATTATTTATATTAAATTATTATATTGCAAATTCCAATCTTGATTTGAAAAGAATATAATAATAATATTTTAAAATAGTTTAATTTAATAAAACTCAGCTAATATATTTATTTTATTTCACAAATAATATTTTATTTTAGTTTCCCCACTTTTAACTGAACTTTTACGCTTTTACAGTGGTGCCGTGGTGGCTACTGCGTCATGCGACCCACGCAGGAGACGGCGATGAGTTCGCTGAAGCAGCTGAGTGGCGTTGTCAAGCCGAGTTATGCTGAGAAGAGCAGCGCCAGCTTTGCCGAGTCCAGTAAAATGGGTCAATTCCTGCATGAGTACAAGAGCAGCACCTGGAGCGATTGGGGCGAGGCGAGTGAATGTGATTCGGGCTGTTTGTACGGCCCCTCGCACCGTTTGAGGGAGGGCAGCACCGGACTGCGCACCTACAGCCGCAGCTGCCTCAATTATCGACCCAGATGCATGGGCAGAGATCGCAGGTTTGAGACGTGCATTGCCAAACAATGCTACAGTGTGCCCGTCCAGACAATCGGCGAGTTCGCCACTCAGGTGTGCAAGCAGGCGCGGAAGTCCGACAACGAACTGACCGGCGAGGGGCAGCAGCTAAGTGGATCTGTTGGTAAGACAAGGAAACACTTAAAAGGAGTCTAAAATGCATCCCAAAAATTAAATTAAAAATGGAGAAATATTTGCTATAAATTTAGAAACGGAATTTTAAAACCTAGCATAATTTTGGTATTTTTAGAATTTTTCAAAGCTGTACAAACAACATTTTGGAAGTTTATAAATGTGTTGTATAAACCTAGGAACCAATATTCTGAGCATTAGAAATTTGTTCTAGAAATTTAGAGGGTCAAACTAAGAGAAGCTTATAAATTTGAAAGTTGTTTTTCTTAGATTATATTTCTGGTAAGAACACTGAAATTATTCTTCGAAATCAGAGAGCATTATTTTAAATAAAAGCGGTATTAAATGCGGCTTAATTCCTAGAGAATTATTTTTATTAATGTTAATTAAAAAATGATAAGTGTGTGCTACAAATTTAGAAACTTAATGTCTAATCATTTCAGAATATTTAGAATTTTTTCAAGAAACAATCGCATTTTTAAACCTTATGAATAATTAAATAAACAATAAGAAATTAAAAAAAAAAAATAAAAAAAAAAATTACAAATTTGTTATATTAACTTAAGAATCAATTTTCTGAACATTAGAAATATGTTGAAAGTACTTTTTCTTAGATAATATTATTGATAAAAAAAACTAAAAATCAGAGAGCATTATTTTAAATAAAAGCGATATTAATTGCGCCTAAATTCTTAAAGAATTATTTTTAATAATGCTAAATTTGCCTTGACTTTAGATGCAATCCTCATGAGTTTCAGTTAAAATATTCCTAAATACTTTTTTTTTAATGGTAATAAAATATTATATATTTTTAAAATTTTATGGCAATCTTTAAAGATTATAAAAACGATAGAAAATAATATTCAAATACTTGCAGAGGATTCCTGCAAGGTCTTCTGCCGCACGCGGAACAACGGCACCAAATCGCGTCGCTGGACTTTTCCGGATGGCACCGTCTGTCGGGCCAAGCACCATGACAAGGATGAGGTCGCCTACTGCATTGCGGGACGGTGTGAGCCCTTCTCCTGCGACAATGCCACCAGCAATTTCTTCAAAATGGACAGCACTTTCTGTGCACATCGTGTTCAGCCTCCGCCTCAGCCTCCGCCTCAGCCTCGTCCTCAGCGGGACTCCAACGAGCTGGAGAGCAAACAACACGCCACTTATCACAACAATGTCAGCTACAAACGCTATGCTGATCGACTGCAGAATGGTAAGAAAGCGACGTTGTGACGCCAATTTAAAAGAAAAATAAATAAACGTTTGAGTTTTGTGGGCTACATTGATCAAAAACACCCTCTAAAATTAGAAATTCCGTCTTATTTTATATATATCTTAGTTTTTAAAAAAGAAAACTTATGGAGAAAAATATAAAAACCCAATTTCTCCTATTTTTTGATATTAAGGTTATTCAGGCCAGTTCCGAATTCCGAACGTTTTCAAAAAGTATAAACAAAAAGAAATCGAACGTTTTACTATTTGCTGTTCCCAATTCCGATCGAAATGGACTTGTTTTTACGTTTCGAACTCGGTTTCGAAAACGTTTCGAAAATTCATTTTAAGTATTTCAGGTTGAATATAGCAAATAAATATAAAGGTAAATTCGACTAAAACTTCCAATTTTGTTATTCAATTGAAGCAACTCAGCAGCTTTCGATTGCGAGAGTTTTTATCGATAACAAAAATTAAAGTGGAACTCAGAACAGCTGACGGTTTCGTTTTTTATTAAATATTTTATAGATGGTTTTAAAAAAATTCTTTTAAAAAATACTTCAACTGTTTAAACTTGAAGTAGTGATGTTAATCGATTCTCGAAATATTCAACATTATTAAAATTTTCAGTTTTTAATTTTGGTTATTAAGTTTAATGCTTTAAATTTCGTTTACTTTTAAATCCAGTAACTCTACAGCACACGTTTTGAAAACGACAATTATTGTCGATTTTCGGAATTCGGAACAGCAATCAACTCGTTTTGTGGCAAATCGACTCGTTTTCGGAAATCGCAACAATCGCCCGATTGTTTTTCTGAGAAAAGAATTGTCGTTAACAACAGCTTTGTGTATTTTATTGTTTATTTATTAATTTAATTTCATACTTTCTGCTTTCAGAGGTTGCCGTGCGCAGTTTCCATGGCCAGGACAATCACATCAGTCCACAGCAGCCGTACAAGCGGAAGGTGTCCTCCTCAACTGAGTACAAGCACAACAACTACAACAGCAACTACAACAGCAACAGCTATCAGGACTCGTATGGCAAGTCACCAGCTGCTCCGGCCTCCGCCTCGCTGGTCGTCGACCCGTCGGATGTCGCCCCCGAGTGGCAGGTGATATCGGGCTGTCACTCCAATTGCATGACCGAGTCCATGGGCGTCCAGGTGATCAGTTCGCGTCGCACGCAGGAACGCAATGTCCAATTGTGCACGCATAAAGTGAAGCCCTGTGAGAGTCTGCAAACGGCAGCGGAATATGCGGAACAAACGTGTGCCAGGTATAAGCAAAAGGTGCGTGGCTTATCCGGCCGTGGATCACAGATCTCGGCCAGCGTTGAGGAGCCGGATCGAAGTTGTCGCGTTGGCTGCCAGGATGAGTTTATCAAGTATCGTTATTATCTGGTCAATGGCCGCAACGGACACTTTCCCATTGGTACACGCTGCTCTCAGGTGGACAGACGCTATTGTCTCTATGGCAAGTGCCTGGAATTCGGAGCAGATAATATTCTGAGACAACAGTCCCACATTAGTCTGGCGCTACTTCGGAGCAAACGCGACGTGCAGCGCCAGAAACGTAGTTATCTTTATTATGATCCGGTGAATATAACGGAAACAATTACACGCGAATTTCTCAACAAAATAGTCAGCAGTATTATTGACTTTGAACGGCAACATCTCGGTAAGTGGACTTAAGAATATGACCTCTGGTGTGATTTAACTTTCTTTTTCCTTGCAGACTTTGCCGCCGATCACATCGAATTATCCAATCCTATACACGTCTCCACGGATGAACTGAGCAACAACTGACAACTGCTAATTTAGTATCTACTTCTTTTTTATAATATACATATATATAATACATATTTTAGCTTATGTGGCTGCCCTTCTGCTCAAGCGTAGTATTTTAAGTCTAGTTGTTAAGCCCTAAATTGCAAATTGTACAATTACTAGCCGAAATAAACGTGTGTGAATGTGACTAAAAATAACTACAAAATAATTGCTTTCACTTGTGATTAATATACATATTTATGGTCCTTCACAAGCTATCTATATTATTAAAACTTCCTTTTTAAATATTTTATGCAGCTCTAATTTGATTTATTACATTCAGCCTGAAAGTATGCCACACTTAATTGAAGAGTCGCTCTGATTTGAAATTGGATCAAATGTAGACTCTTAAATTATGCATTGCATACATACTGTCTGTTATTCGTCGACTTGGGCTTACTATATTTAGGTGTGGCCTTCAACGAGCTGTACATATATCTATAATTAACTTTCTTTTAAATATTGTATACAACACCAACTTGATTTATATCATGCCGCCTGAAAGTATGCCACACAAAATTGAGGAGTTGCTCTGATTTGATAACTTCTTCAAATGAGAACAACAATTCAATTTTCAGTTGCATACTTTCAGGCTGTCTTCAATTTGCTGCACTGAGCGCACAAAACTATTGCACGCATTGCCAACTGAGGGGTCCCCAAACACACACAAACATTCATACAAAGAACACTGAGTTGTACGCCCACACACAGGCACACACACACAAACACATACATGTCTGCTCATCAGTTTCGTTTCCATTTTTGGCGTTTGCATGCAAACACTAACATCCATTACCAATATATTCGATACCAAAAGGATAACAACAACAATTACACACACAGATACATGGACTAGCTAGACATTGGTGTGCGTGTGCTAGAAATTAGATAAAAACACCTACAAAATGCTGAATATGCCGCAGTCGTCAAGTAAAGCGCGCACCGAGCAAACCGACAATCCAAAAAAAAAAAGAACATATAGAAAATTAAGTAAGAAAATAAATCAAACGGAAAGTTGTGTTAAAGTTTAAGTAGTGTCCTTTGTGATTTTGGCCTTTGCATTGAACATTGATCAGCTGCAAGTTCAATGCACCAAGTGCAAGTGGCAGGTGCAACAAATAAAAAAATCAAACAGTTGCAGTGATTAATTTACCCTTCAAAGTGACATTAGCAGTTAATTAATATACTAATTGTCTATTTCATTTGGCATTGACATTTTGATGAACTCGTACTTCCCCGGGGACTCATTAAATTAGGTCACATACCTTGAGGCCTTGAGCCTTGTTTTTTTCTGTAATTGAAGTCAACGTCATAAACACGCAGCTCAAGTCATTTCCAAAAGTGTGTCAATTGTATTTTATGATTGCCACTTCAAAAGTTTCACCATTTCGGCCAAGTTAACACGCAATGAACCGTTGTCTCTTTGTCGCAATTAGTCATTCATCAATTTCCAATTCAGAATTTTTAATTGAACTTTTTGTTAACAACGAAACGACTGCAGTTGTTGGACTCAAAGAAAGTTCACATCGTGTTTTTTATACTTTTATTTGTGTGGCACGTGCTACAATTGCCACGTACGCAAGGACCTTGAAAATTTCTTTCATAAATTTCAGCTGTGCTACTTTCGATAAATTTCGAAATCGAATTATCGATTTGCGTTAATTGGTTTGTTTGCGTTTTCGTTTTCGTTTCCGTTTGCCTTCAATTGAATTGCTGAATTACTCAGTCGAAAGGCGTTGCCCGAATAAGTATGCTATATTATTTATTTTTTCCTGCAATTGCATTTCCCCACACATGTGACGCTTTCACATGCTATACAAGCTTTGTGCATTAAATAAATAAGTGTATACTTTTGACAGAGTAGATATAGTGAAGTAAATGACACTTGTTCAACTTTTTAAGTGTTGGAAATTCTATAAAATATTCAACATTAAATTCATGTCGTATAAATGATGATGATCACTTTTGGAGTCCTAAAACACCCTTTTGTTGATTTTGCAAAATTAGAGTGACCATGCTAGCATGTCTGCAAATGCAGTCAGCTCATTTTGAATGCACACACGCAAGCCAGGACTTGCAATTGGCCAACAACAAACACTGACCATTGCCAACTGCGTATTGACAACCCGCTGAAATCCATTAATGTCTGCCAGACGTCGTTGAACTTGCCACGACAACGGACCGTTAAATCAGCAGCAGCAGCGTTATAAAACACAGGAAATTAAACCAATAAAATAAAATAAAATTTGTGCAAATTTTGTGTTAATAATATTAAAATAAAAGTACAAATGTGCCGCTTAAATCGCGACTGGAACGATGCGCAAAGCCGAGGACTTTAAAAGCCTAGAGTTCAATCGCAACAATAGAAGAATTTGTGGCAACTGATTCCGAGGAGCAGGAGCAGGAGCAGGAGGCATGCCACCAAAGCGAAGACGTCGATTTCATGGACTCTATTACCATTCATCGCCGCCAAAGGGTGAGTTCAGGGGCGTGCCAAAAGGGGGGGGGCCAAGGGGAACTAAGCACTTGAAAAAATTATAAAATGAAAGAATTTGTTTAGTGACTTTCGATAGCTGACTTCAATTTTATCCCATAAGAAAAGAGTAAATTTTTTTAAATAAATTAATCAATTTTTTATGTTTTTAACTTTGACACTAGAATTAGAATTTGTTGTTGTTTTTATTTTTATGAGTTTAAGCACTTAAATAATATACTCTTATTCTTAATTTGTATCCCCTGTGATCAATTGTTCTTTCCCTTAAATTTAAAAGTAGATTAAGTTGCCACTAAATGTGTAAATAAAATATACAAATTTTTATGAAGAAAAACAAAAAAAGGTAAGAGGAATAATTTGTAAGGTTACTTTCATTAGGTAACAGAAAGCCAGTTAAATAAAATGATGTTACTAATTTTTTTATACCAAAAAAAAAAAAAAAAAAAAAGATTTTTTTCTTTAACTAAATTGGATTTTATTTCATTAGACACAGAAAAACTTTGCTTAAAATAATTTAAAAAAAAATTTCTTTTCGTTTGACTTTAACATTTAAATTGGAATCTTAATTGTATTCAAATAAAGTTAATTTTTTTTTTTAATAATAATACATTTTTTATCAATAAAAATCAAAATTAAGAGTTGTATTGGATTATCATAATAAAAATAAAAAATGTATGTTATTTTTGATTCAAATTCAAAATAGGATTTATTTAAAAAAATCAGTTTCTGTCCCGGCTAAAACCTTTTTTTTAGGCACGACGCTGCTCGAATCCAAGTGGGATTACCTTTAATGAAGCGAATTCATTTATTTGCATTAGTTGCGCCTAATTGAGCCAATTAGATTTGATGTGTGGCAACCAATTAAAGCACGCAAAGTCTCTTTGCTCACTCTCACTCACTATCACTCTCTCTCTCTCTCTCTCTCTCCTCGCATGCGTGACATTGTTCAAACATAGCCAAAATTTGCATATTGCGTGCCCCAAATGGGCCAAATTCCAACACAAAGTGTCAGGCTCAACAAGTAACAAAAAGAACAACAAAAAAAGTACAAAAAATTAGCAAGTGGAGGCGACATTAAGTGGCAATCGCTAATGCGTCATTTCCGTGGCAGTTGTTGACTTTTATATTTTTTATTGCCAGACACTAAACTCAATTTACATACGACAGACTAATAAAAAATGTGTGTGTTATTTGCATACGAATTATTTACATATGTATGCAGCTAATGAAATTGTTGTTTATCCAAAAAGAACTAAACACACATACTATACATATATACATAAGTATTACATATGTACATTGTGGTAGCTGTTATTTATTCGGCCAAGAACGCGTACAGGACGCAATTACCGCCCACTTTTGGCCACCATGGCAAATGGCACAACAGCGTCTAAAATTAGTAGAAAAGGCTAGAGAAGAGTAGCCTCAACTGCGAGCGACCCTGTAATAATTCAGTAAGAATGGCAAAATATATTTAATTTAAATTGATAATTTATTTAAATATTTTAAACTTTTTGAGTTAAATTACTTTTCATTTTGTTGATGAAATTTATTCAATTCAATAGAGAAGAGTAGACTCAACTGCGAGCGACCCTGTAATAATTCAGTAAGAATGGCAAAATATATTTAAAAATTAATTTAATTTAAACTAAAAATTTATTTATATATTTTAAACTTTTTGAGTTAAATAACTTTTCATTTTGTTGACAAAATAGAGAAGAGTAGACTCAACTGTGTGCGACCCTGTAATAATTCAGTAAGAGTCGCAAAATATATATAAAAATTAATTTAATTAAAATTAAAAATTTTTTTAAATTTATTAAGCTTTTTGAAAATACAGTCGAACTTCCCTAACTCGAACTTCTCTAACTCGAATTCTCTCTAACTCGAACTAAATTGAGTGGCAATAGCGTATACTAAACCGAACAAAAAGACTTCCCTAACTCGAACATTTTTCTTGGATAATGGTGATTCGAGTTGGGGAAGTTCGACTGTAATTATCTTTTATTTTTTTATGAACTTGTTCAATTCAATAGAGAAGAGTAGACTCAACTGCGTGCGACCCTGTAATAATTCAGTAAGAATAAAAAAATAAATTTAAATAAAATTTAATTTAAATTTAATTTTTTTTTAATATTTTAAACTTTTTGAGTTAAATAACTTTTCATTTTGTTGATGAGTTTGATCAATTGTGTGTGACCCTGTAATAGTAGGAATAGATAAGAATAGATAAATAAATTTAAATAAAGTTTAACTTAATTTAAAATTTTATTAAATATATTAAACTTTTTGGGTACAATAACTTTTAATATTGCTAATGAAATTTCGTAAATTTGTTTGAATATTTATTTACTTAAATATACTTTGATATCCTTTCTGTTTTTCTTTGAAATCTATGTAAAATTTTAAATGATAATTAAAAATCGTATCTTGAAATTTCATTCAAAATTTATTGATAATTAAATATTTATAAATACTATCTTTCAATTTCATTTAAAATTTATATATGTAAATATATGTTTTTAAAATGTATAAAATATTTTTAAAATTTATATAAATACATATGTATAATTGTATATAAATTTAAAATATTTTTTTTTTGTCTGTTTTAAAAAAGTTTTAAAAATAAATTAAAATTAAATTCGCTAACCAAACCATATTTAAATTTCGACTCAGCTGATCAAAAATATGTATAATAAATACGGTCAGCCAGCTACGCAGATTTCGCTTTTGAGCAACTTCATAGACCCTTTCAAACTTTGGCAATACAGGGTCACAAAAGAGCAATAAAAAAAATTGGAAAAAATAGAAAGAAAATGAGAAATAACACATTGAGCTGTCCTAAATTCAACACCTTGCCTGGTCAGCAACGTTAGTTGGCCAACGTGGCTCAAACTTGCCGCACGCAACAGAGACCGAGCAGAGCAGGACATTGTCGACAACATCGACAACATAGCACTAATCTAAAAGTAGGCACTGAATTTTAAAAGTCATTTTGAATGATTAATAAGCACACACATTAATAAATAACTCATTAATATAGAAAACTAAAAATATATACAAATGTCTAGCATTAAGGAAATGTCTGATACAATTGCAGTTATGCCAATGAACGGACAGGCGGCGGGACAGAATGGCGTCAAAAAGCGTGAGAACGACGGTGCGTATGAGTAATTTTTAATATGTTTACTTGGAATTCTCAACAGCTGGCACTTTCTCAATACTCCCGCTTAATATTTCAAGTGGGCGTAACGTTTGCATTTCAAAAAAAAAAATATATTTGACTTGCGACCTTCAGAGTGCAAGGCGTTTCAAGTTTGCCGAAAAACTAATGGAAAAGTCAGCGAAAAAAGAAAGGAAAAGTCATCCAAGTTGTTGAGACTTTAAGTTGAGCATTTGTTCGCATTTAGCTTTTTTAATTTCGCTTTACTTGCAAATTGCATGCAAACACGAAGCCCACGGAAAAAAAACTCCAAATAAAATCGAAAAAAACGGGTGTTAAGGCGGGCGCGAGGGGGTTAAACACAGTGTATTCTTTTGTCGAAATTAATTTCTTTGCACTTTGGCGATTGCAATTTGGCGACGCCCTTTAATAGATTTCTCGGTGAAGCTATCGACCATTCGGATCTGGATGCACGAAAAGGACATTGCCAAGCTGACGCGCATCCTGTGGGCGGGGCAGGGGCAACGCCTCTGCCAGCAGGCGAGCAACAATGGGCGTGTCAAGCGCTTTCTGCACGCCGTGCCGCATGTCATGGTAAGCAATCTAAGAGTACACGGTAAATGGTTTACAAAATGAAGAATATTGTCTTGATCATTTTTTTTTAATAGTAAAACTTAAAAAAAATACAAAAATACAAAAGAGTGCATTTGCTTATTTTAAGAATCTAGTTTCTCATCTATTATTTTAAGCGAAAACTCGTTTTTGTACTTTTCATTTATTTACTGCAAATTTTTATAAGAAAAACAGAAAATTTTATTAAAATTTTAGCACCCAAAAATTTTAAACTAAACAATTTT